>OX463233.1:138733003-138740503 GCA_949820135.1 Sylvilagus floridanus
GTCTAGGGTTAGGGTTAGGGTTAGGGCTAGTGCTAGTGCTAGCTCTAGGGCTAGGGTTTGGGTTAGGGTTAGGGCTAGGGCTAGGGTTAGGGTTAGGGCTAGGGCTAGGGCTAGGGCTAGGGCTAGGGTTAGGGTTAGGGTTAATGTTGGGGCTAGCGCTAGGGTTAGAGTTGGGGCTAGGGCTAGGGTTAGGGTTGGGGCTAGGGCTATGGTTAGGGTTAGGGCTAGGGTTAGTGTTAGGGTTAGGGTTAGGGCTAGGGCTAGGGCTAGGGCTAAGGCTAGACTGGGGTTAGGGCTAGGGCTAGGGCTAAGGCTAGGGCAAGGGTTAGGGCTAGGGTAGGGCTAGGTTTAGGGTTAGGGTTAGGGCTAGGGCTATGGTTAGGGCTAGGGCTAGGGTAAGGTTTAGGGTTAGGGCTAGGGTTAGGGTTAGGGCTAGGGCTAGTGCTAGGGCTAGACTAGGGCTAGGGTTAGGGTTAGGGTTAGGGTTAGGGCTAGAGCTAGGGTTAAGTTTAGGGCTAGGTTTAGGGTTAGGGTTAGGGTTAGGGCTAGGGTTAGGGCTAGGGCTAGGACTAGGGTTAGGATTAGGGTTAGGGCTAGGGCTAGGGCTAGGGTTAGGGTTAGGGTTAGGGTTTGGTTTAGGGTTAGGTTTAGGGCTAGGGCTAGGGTTAGGGTTAGGTTTAGGGTTAGTGCTAGGGCTAGGGTTAGGGTTAGGTTTAGGGTTAGGGCTAGGGCTAGGGCTAGGGCTAGGGTTAGGGTTAGGACTAGGGCTGGGTCTAGGGCTAAGGTGAGGTTTAGGGTTAGGGTTAGGGTTAGGGTTAGGGCTAGGGTTAGGGATAGTGCTAGGGCTAGGGCTAGGGCTAGGGATAGGGCTAGGGCTAGGGTTAGGGTCAGGGTTAGGTTTAGGGTTGGGGCTAGGGCTAGGGTTAGGGTTAGGGCTAGGGTTACGGTTAGGATTAGGGTTAGGGTTAGGGTTAGGGCTAGTGCTAGGGCTAGGGCGAGGGTTAGGGTTAGGTTTAGGGTTAGGTCTAGGGTTAGGGTTAGGGTTAGGGCTAGGGCTAGTTCTAGCTCTAGGGCTAGGGTTAGGGTTAGGGTTAGGGCTAGGGCTAGGGTTAGGGATAGGGCTAGGGTTAGGGTTAGGGTTAGGGTTAGGGTTTGGGCTAGGGCTAGGGCTAGGGCTAGGGCAAGGTTAGGGTTAGGGCTAGGGTTAGGGTTAGGGCTAGGATTAGGGTTAGGGTTAGGGCTAGGGCTAGCGTTAGGGCTAGGGCTAGGTTTAGGGTTAGGGTTAGTTTTAGGGTTAGGGCTAGGCCTATACTAGGGCTAGGGCTAGGGCTAGGGTTAGGGTTAGGGTTAGGTTTAGGGCTAGGGCTAGGGTTAGGGTTAGGGCTAGGTTTATGGTTAGGGTTAGGGTTATTGTTAGGGTTTGGGCTAGGGTTAGGGTTAGGGTTAGGGCTAGGGTTAGGGTTAGTGTTAGGGCTAGGGCTAGGGTTAGGGTTGTGGTTAGGGTTTGGGCTAGGTCTAGGGTTAGGGTTAGGGCTAGGGTTAGGGTTAGGGCTAGGGCTTGGTCTAGGACTAAGGCGAGGTTTAGTGTTAGGGTGGGTTAGGGTTAGGGCTAGGGTTAGGGATAGGGCTAGCCCTAGGGCTAGGGCTAGGGCTAGGGCTAGGGTTAGGGTCAGGGTTAGGGTTAGGGTTGGGGCTAGGGCTAGGGTTAGGGTTAGGGTTAGGGTTAGGGTTAGGTCTAGGGTTAGGGTTAGGGTTAGGGCTAGGGCTAGTGCTAGCTCTAGGGCTAGGGTTAGGGTTAGGGTTAGGGCTAGGGCTAGGGTTAGGGTTAGGGCTAGGGCTAGGGCTAGGGCTAGGGCTAGGGTTAGGGTTAGGGTTAATGTTGGGGCTAGCGCTAGGGTTAGAGTTAGGGCTAGGGCTAGGGTTAGGGTTGGGGCTAGGGCTAGGGTTAGGGTTAGGGCTAGGGTTAGTGTTTGGGTTAGGGTTAGGGTTAGGGCTAGGGCTAGGGCTAGGGCTAAGGCTAGACTGGGGTTAGGGCTAGGGCTAGGGCTAAGGCTAGGGCAAGGGTTAGGGCTAGGGTAGGGCTAGGTTTAGGGTTAGGGTTAGGGCTAGGGCTATGGTTAGGGCTAGGGCTAGGGTAAGGTTTAGGGTTAGGGCTAGGGTTAGGGTTAGGGTTAGGGCTAGGGCTAGTGCTAGGGCTAGACTAGGGCTAGGGTTAGGGTTAGGGTTAGGGCTAGAGCTAGGGTTAAGTTTAGGGCTAGGTTTAGGGTTAGGGTTAGGGTTAGGCCTAGGGTTAGGGCTAGGGCTAGGTCTAGGGTTAGGGTTAGGGTTAGGGCTAGGGCTAGGGCTAGGGTTAGGGTTAGGGTTAGGGTTTGGTTTAGGGTTAGGGTTAGGGCTAGGGCTAGGGTTAGGGTTAGGGTTAGGGTTAGTGCTAGGGCTAGGGTTAGGGTTAGGTTTAGGGTTAGGGCTAGGGCTAGGGCTAGGGCTAGGGCTAGGGTTAGGGTTAGGGCTAGGGCTGGGTCTAGGGCTAAGGTGAGGTTTAGGGTTAGGGTTAGGGTTAGGGCTAGGGTTAGGGATAGGGCTAGGGCTAGGGCTAGGGATAGGAATAGGGCTAGGGCTAGGGTTAGGGTCAGGGTTAGGGTTAGGGTTGGGGCTAGGGCTAGGGTTAGGGTTAGGGCTAGGGTTACGGTTAGGATTAGGGTTAGGGTTAGGGTTAGGGCTAGTGCTAGGGCTAGGGCGAGGGTTAGGGTTAGGTTTAGGGTTAGGTCTAGGGTTAGGGTTAGGGTTAGGGCTAGGGCTAGTGCTAGCTCTAGGGCTAGGGTTAGGGTTAGGGTTAGGGCTAGGGCTAGGGTTAGGGTTAGGGCTAGGGTTAGGGTTAGGGTTAGGGTTAGGGTTTGGGCTAGGGCTAGGGCTAGGGCTAGGGCTAGGGTTAGGGTTAGGGCTAGGGTTAGGGTTAGGGCTAGGATTAGGGTTAGGGTTAGGGCAAGGGCTAGCGTTAGGGCTAGGGCTAGGTTTAGGGTTAGGGTTAGTTTTAGGGTTAGGGCTAGGCCTATACTAGGGCTAGGGCTAGGGCTAGTGTTAGGGTTAGGGTTAGGGTTAGGGTTAGGTTTAGGGCTAGGGCTAGGGTTAGGGTTAGGGCTAGGTTTAGGGTTAGGGTTAGGGTTATTGTTAGGGTTTGGGCTAGGGTTAGGGTTAGGGTTAGGGCTAGGGTTAGGGTTAGTGTTAGGGCTAGGGCTAGGGTTAGGGTTGTGGTTAGGGTTTGGGCTAGGTCTAGGGTTAGGGTTAGGGCTAGGTTTAGGGTTAGGGTTAGGGTTAGGGTTAGGGCTAGGGCTAGGACTAGGGTTAGGGTTAGGGCTAGGGTTCGGTTAGGGTTAGGGCTAGGTCTAGGGTTAGGGTTAGGGCTAGGTTTAGGGTTAGGGCTAGGGTTAGGGTTTGGGCTAGGGTTAGGGTTACGGCTAGGGTTAGCGTTAAGGCTAGGGCTAGGGTTAGGGTTAGGTTTATGGCTAGGGCTAGGGTTAGGGCTAGGGTTAGGGTTGGGGCTAAGGTTAGGGTTTGGGCTAGGGTTAGGGTTATGGCTAGGGTTAGCGTTAGGGCTAGGGCTAGGGTTAGGGTTAGGTTTAGGTCTAGGGCTAGGGTTAGTGTTAGGGCTAGGGTTAGGGTTAGGGCTAGGGCTAGGGTTAGGTTTAGGGTTAGGGCTAGGGCTAGGGCTAGGGCTAGGGCTATGGTTAGGGTTAGGGATAGGGTTAGGATTAGGGTTAGGGTTAGGGTTGGGGCTAGGGCTAGGATTAGGGTTAGGGCTAGGTCTAGGGTTATGGTTAGGGTTGGGGCTAGGGCTATTTTTAGCATTAGGGCTAGGGTTAGGGTTAGGGTTAGGGCTAGGGTTAGGGTTAGGGTTAGGGCTAGGGCTAGGGCTAGGGCTAGGGTTAGGGTTAGGGTTAGGGTTAGGGCTAGGGCTAGCGTTAGGGTTAGGACTAGGGTTAGGGTTAGGGTTAGGTTAGGGTTAGGGTTAGGGCCCTGGTTAGGGCTAGGGTTAGGGTTAGGGCTAGGACTAGGGCTAGGGTTAGGGTTAGGGTTAGGGCTGGGGGTTGGGCTAGGGTTAGGGCTAGGGCTAGGGTTAGGGTTAGGATTATTGTTAGGGCTAGCGCTAGGACTAGGGCTAGTGCTAAGGCTAGACTGGGGTTAGGTCTAGGGCTAGGACTAGGGCTAGGGTTAGGGTTAGGGTTAGGGTTAGGGCTATGGCTAGCGTTAGGGTTAGGACTAGGGTTAGGTTTAGGGTTAGGTTAGGGTTAGGGTTAGGGCCATGGTTAGGGCTAGGGCTAGGACTAGCCCTATGGCTAGGGTTAGGGTTAGGGATAGGATTAGGGCTAGGGCTAGGGCTAGGGTTAGGGTTACGGTTAGGGCTAGGGCTATGGTTAGTGTTAGGGTTAGGATTATGGCTAGGGCTAGGGCTTGGGCAAGGGCTAGGGCTAGGGTTAGGGTTAGGGTTAGGGTTAGGGTTAGGGCTAGGGCTAGGGTTAGGGCTAGGGCAAGGTTTAGGGTTAGGTGTAGGGTTAGGGCTCGGCCTAGATTAGGGCTATGGCTAGGTCTAGGGTTAGGGTTAGGGTTAGAGTGAGGTTTAAGCTAGGGCTAGGGTTAGGGTTAGGGATAGGATTAGGGTTAGAGATAGGGTTAGGGCTAGGGTTCGGGTTAGGTTTATGGCTAGAGCTAGGGTTAGGGTTAGGGCTAGGGTTAGGATTAGGGTTGGGGCTAGGGCTAGGGTTAGGGTTAGCTCTAGGGTTAGGGTTAGGGTTAGGGTTAGGGCTAGGGCTAGGGCTAGGGTTAGGGTTAGGGTTATTGCTGGGGGTTGTGCTAGGGTTAGGGTTAGTGCTGGGGGTTGTGCTAGGGTTAGGGCTAGGGCTAGGGTTAGGGTTAGGGTTAAGGTTAGGGCTAGGGCTAGCGCTAGGAGTAGGGCTAGGGCTAAGGCTAGACTGGGGTTAGGGTTAGGGTTAGGGTGAGGTTTAAAGCTAGGGCTAGGGTTAGGGTTAGGGCTAGGATTAGGGTTAGGGTTAGGGTTAGGGCTAGGGTTAGGGTTAGGTTTATGGCTAGGGCTAGGGTTAGGGTTATTCTAGGTTAGGGTTAGGGTTGGGGCTAGGGCTAGGGTTAGGGTTAGGGCTAGCGTTAGGGTTAGGGTTAGGGTTAGGGCTAGGGCTAGGGCTAGGGCTTGGGCTAGGGCTAGGGTTAGGGTTAGGGCTAGGGCTAGGGCTAGGGTTAGGGTTAGGGTTAGGGCTGGGGGTTGGGCTAGGGCTAGGGCTCGGGCTAAGGTTAGGGTTAGGGCTAGAGTTAGGGTTAGTGTTAGGGTTAGGTTTAGTGCTAGGGCTAGGGTTAGGGTTAGGGTTAGGACTAGGGTTAGGGTTAGGGTTACGGTTAGGGTTAGGGCCATGGTTAGGGCTAGGGCTAGGGCTAGGCCTAGGGCTAGGGTTAGGGTTAGGGATACTGTTAAGGCTAGGGCTAGGGCTAGGTTTAGGTTTAGGTTTAGGGCTAGGGCTAGGGTTAGGGTTAGGTTTATGGCTAGGCCTAGGGTTATGGTTAGGGCTAGGGTTAGGGTTAGGGTTAGGGTTAGGGCTATGGCTAGGGCTAGGCCTCGGGCTATGGTTAGGGTTAGGGCTAGGGTTAGGTTTAGTGTTAGGGTTAGGTTTAGTGCTAGGGCTAGGGTTAGGGTTAGGGCTAGGGCTAGGGCTAGGGCTAGACTAGGGCTAGGGCTAGGGTTAGGGTTAGGGTTAGGGCTAGGGCTAGGGATAGGGTTAGGGTTAGCGTTAGGTTTAGGGTTAGTCTTAGGGCTAAGGCTAGGGCTAGGGCTAGGGCTAGGGTTAGGGTTAGGGTTAGGGTTAGAGTTAGGGTTAGGTTTAGGTTTAGGGCTAGGGCTAGGGCTAGGGCTAGGGCTAGGGCTAGGGCTAGGGTTAGGGTTAGGGTTAGGGCTAGGGCTAGGTCTAGGGATAAGGTGAGGGTTAGGGTTAGGGATAGGGTTAGGGTTAGCGTTAGGGCTAGGGCTAGGGCTACGGCGAGGGTTAGGGTTAGGGTTAGGGTTAGGGCTAGGGTTAGGGTTAGGGTTAGGGCTAGGGCTAGGTCTAAGGCTAGGGTTAGGGTTAGGGTTAGTGTTAGGGTTAGGGCTAGGGCTAGGATTAGGGTTAGGACTAGGGTTAGGGTTAGGGTTAGGGTTACGGTTAGGGTTAGGGCTAGGGTTACGGTTAGGGTTAGGGTTAGAGCTAGGGCTAGGGCTAGGGTTAGGGTTAGGCTTAGGGTTAGGGTTAGGGCTAGGATTAGGGTTAGGGCTAGGGTTAGGGTTAGGTTTAGGATTAGGTTTAGGGCCATGGTTAGGGCTAGGGCTAGGGCTAGGCCAAGGGCTAGGGTTAGGGTTAGGGCTAGGGTTAGGGCTAGGGCTAGGGCTAGGGCGAGGGTTAGGTTTAGGGTTAGGGTTAGGTCTAGGGTTAGGATTAGGGTTAGGGCTAGGGCTAGTGCAAGCTCTAGGGCTAGGGTTAGGGTTAGGGTTAGGGTTAGGGTTAGGGCTAGGGCTAGAGTTAGGTTTAGGGTTAGGGTTAGTGCTAGGGCTAGGGTTAGGGTTAGGTTTAAATTTACGGCTAGGGCTAGGGCTAGGGCTAGGGCTAGGGCTAGGGCTAGGGTTAGGGTTAGGGCTAGGGCTGGGTCTAGGGCTAAGGTGAGGTATAGTGTTAGGGTTAGGGTTAGGGTTAGGGTTAGGGTTAGGGTTAGGGTTAGGGCTAGGTTACGGTTAGGGTTAGGGTTAGAGCTAGGGCTAGGGCTAGGGTTAGGGTTAGGCTTAGGGTTAGGGTTAGGGCTAGGATTAGGGTTAGGGCTAGGGTTAGGGTTAGGTTTAGGATTAGGTTTAGGGCCATGGTTAGGGCTAGGGCTAGGGCTAGGCCAAGGGCTAGGGTTAGGGTTAGGGATAGGGTTAGGGCTAGGGCTAGGGCTAGAGCGAGGGTTAGGTTTAGGGTTAGGGTTAGGTCTAGGGTTAGGATTAGGGTTAGAGCTAGGGCTAGTGCAAGCTCTAGGGCTAGGGTTAGGGTTAGGGTTAGGGTTAGGGTTAGGGCTAGGGCTAGAGTTAGCTTTAGGGTTAGGGTTAGTGCTAGGGCTAGGGTTAGGGTTAGGTTTAAATTTACGGCTAGGGCTAGGGCTAGGGCTAGGTCTAGGGCTAGGGTTAGGGTTAGGGTTAGGGCTAGGGCTGGGTCTAGGGCTAAGGTGAGGTATAGTGTTAGGGTTAGGGTTAGGGTTAGGGCTAGGGTTAGGGTTAGGGTTAGGGATAGGGCTAGAGCTAGGGTTAAGTTTAGGGCTAGGTTTAGGGTTAGGGTTAGGGTTAGGGCTAGGGTTAGGGCTAGGGCTAGGTCTAGGGTTAGGGTTAGGGTTAGGGCTAGGGCTAGGGCTAGGGTTAGGGTTAGGGTTAGGGTTTGGTTTAGGGTTAGGTTTAGGGCTAGGGCTAGGGTTAGGGTTAGGGTTAGGGTTAGTGCTAGGGCT
>OX463233.1:138748003-138753003 GCA_949820135.1 Sylvilagus floridanus
GGGTTTGGGCTAGGGTTAGGGTTATGGCTAGGGTTAGCGTTAGGGCTAGGGCTAGGGTTAGGGTTAGGTTTAGGTCTAGGGCTAGGGTTAGGGTTAGGGCTAGGGTTAGGGTTAGGGCTAGGGCTAGGGTTAGGTTTAGGGTTAGGGCTAGGGCTAGGGCTAGGGCTAGGGCTATGGTAAGGGTTAGGGATAGGGTTAGGATTAGGGTTAGGGTTAGGGTTAGGGTTGGGGCTAGGGCTAGGATTAGGGTTAGGGCTAGGTCTAGGGTTATGGTTAGGGTTGGGGCTAGGGCTATTTTTAGCATTAGGGCTAGGGTTAGGGTTAGGGTTAGGGCTAGGGTTAGGGTTAGGGTTAGGGCTAGGGCTAGGGCTAGGGCTAGGGTTAGGGTTAGGGTTAGGGTTAGGGCTAGGGCTAGCGTTAGGGTTAGGACTAGGGTTAGGGTTAGGGTTAGGTTAGGGTTAGGGTTAGGGCCCTGGTTAGGGCTAGGGTTAGGGTTAGGGCTAGGGCTAGGGCTAGGGTTAGGGTTAGGGTTAGGGCTGGGGGTTGGGCTAGGGTTAGGGCTAGGGCTAGGGTTAGGGTTAGGATTATTGTTAGGGCTAGGGCTAGCGCTAGGACTAGGGCTAGTGCTAAGGCTAGACTGGGGTTAGGTCTAGGGCTAGGACTAGGGCTAGGGTTAGGGTTAGGGTTAGGGTTAGGGCTATGGCTAGCGTTAGGGTTAGGACTAGGGTTAGGTTTAGGGTTAGGTTAGGGTTAGGGTTAGGGCCATGGTTAGGGCTAGGGCTAGGACTAGCCCTATGGCTAGGGCTAGGGTTAGGGTTGTGGTTAGGGTTTGGGCTAGGTCTAGGGTTAGGGTTAGGGCTAGGGTTAGGGTTAGGGCTAGGGCTTGGTCTATGACTAAGGTGAGGTTTAGTGTTAGGGTGGGTTAGGGTTAGGGCTAGGGTTAGGGATAGGGCTAGCCCTAGGGCTAGGGCTAGGGCTAGGGCTAGGGTTAGGGTCAGGGTTAGGGTTAGGGTTGGCGCTAGGGCTAGGGTTAGGGTTAGGGTTAGGGTTAGGGTTAGGTCTAGGGTTAGGGTTAGGGTTAGGGCTAGGGCTAGTGCTATCTCTAGGGCTAGGGTTAGGGTTAGGGTTAGGGCTAGGGCTAGGGTTAGGGTTAGGGCTAGGGCTAGGGCTAGGGCTAGGGCTAGGGTTTGGGTTAGGGTTAATGTTGGGGCTAGCGCTAGGGTTAGAGTTAGGGCTAGGGCTAGGGTTAGGGTTGGGGCTAGGGCTAGGGTTAGGGTTAGGGCTAGGGTTAGTGTTTGGGTTAGGGTTAGGGTTAGGGCTAGGGCTAGGGCTAGGGCTAAGGCTAGACTGGGGTTAGGGCTAGGGCTAGGGCTAAGGCTAGGGCAAGGGTTAGGGCTAGGGTAGGGCTAGGTTTAGGGTTAGGGTTAGGGCTAGGGCTATGGTTAGGGCTAGGGCTAGGGTAAGGTTTTGGGTTAGGGCTAGGGTTAGGGTTAGGGCTAGGGCTAGTGCTAGGGCTAGACTAGGGCTAGGGTTAGGGTTAGGGTTAGGGCTAGAGCTAGGGTTAAGTTTAGGGCTAGGTTTAGGGTTAGGGTTAGGGTTAGGCCTAGGGTTAGGGCTAGGGCTAGGGCTAGGGTTAGGGTTAGGGTTAGGACTAGGGCTAGGGCTAGGGTTAGGGTTAGGGTTAGGGTTTGGTTTAGGGTTAGGGTTAGGGCTAGGGCTAGGGTTAGGGTTAGGGTTAGGGTTAGTGCTAGGGCTAGGGTTAGGGTTAGGTTTAGGGTTAGGGCTAGGGCTAGGGCTAGGGCTAGGGCTAGGGTTAGGGTTAGGGCTAGGGCTGGGTCTAGGGCTAAGGTGAGGTTTAGGGTTAGGGTTAGGGTTAGGGCTAGGGTTAGGGCTAGGGCTAGGGCTAGGGCTAGGGCTAGGGATAGGGCTTGGGCTAGGGTTAGGGTCAGGGTTAGGGTTAGGGTTGGGGCTAGGGCTAGGGTTAGGGTTAGGGCTAGGGTTACGGTTAGGATTAGGGTTAGGGTTAGGGTTAGGGCTAGTGCTAGGGCTAGGGCGAGGGTTAGGGTTAGGTTTAGGGTTAGGTCTAGGGTTAGGGTTAGGGTTAGGGCTAGGGCTAGTGCTAGCTCTAGGGCTAGGGTTAGGGTTAGGGTTAGGGCTAGGGCTAGGGTTAGGGTTAGGGCTAGGGTTAGGGTTAGGGTTAGGGTTAGGGTTTGGGCTAGGGCTAGGGCTAGGGCTAGGGCTAGGGCTAGGGTTAGGGTTAGGGCTAGGGTTAGGGTTAGGGCTAGGATTAGGGTTAGGGTTAGGGCAAGGGCTAGCGTTAGGGCTAGGGCTAGGTTTAGGGTTAGGGTTAGTTTTAGGGTTAGGGCTAGGCCTATACTAGGGCTAGGGCTAGGGCTAGGGTTAGGGTTAGGGTTAGGGTTAGGGTTAGGTTTAGGGCTAGGGCTAGGGTTAGGGTTAGGGCTAGGTTTAGGGTTAGGGTTAGGGTTATTGTTAGGGTTTGGGCTAGGGTTAGGGTTAGGGTTAGGGCTAGGGTTAGGTTTAGTGTTAGGGCTAGGGCTAGGGTTAGGGTTGTGGTTAGGGTTTGGGCTAGGTCTAGGGTTAGGGTTAGGGCTAGGTTTAGGGTTAGGGTTAGGGTTAGGGTTAGGGCTAGGGCTAGGACTAGGGTTAGGGTTAGGGCTAGGGTTCGGTTAGGGTTAGGGCTAGGTCTAGGGTTAGGGTTAGGGCTAGGTTTAGGGTTAGGGCTAGGGTTAGGGTTTGGGCTAGGGTTAGGGTTACGGCTAGGGTTAGCGTTAAGGCTAGGGCTAGGGTTAGGGTTAGGTTTATGGCTAGGGCTAGGGTTAGGGCTAGGGTTAGGGTTGGGGCTAAGGTTAGGGTTTGGGCTAGGGTTAGGGTTATGGCTAGGGTTAGCGTTAGGGCTAGGGCTAGGGTTAGGGTTAGGTTTAGGTCTAGGGCTAGGGTTAGGGTTAGGGCTAGGGTTAGGGTTAGGGCTAGGGCTAGGGTTAGGTTTAGGGTTAGGGCTAGGGCTAGGGCTAGGGCTAGGGCTATGGTAAGGGTTAGGGATAGGGTTAGGATTAGGGTTAGGGTTAGGGTTAGGGTTGGGGCTAGGGCTAGGATTAGGGTTAGGGCTAGGTCTAGGGTTATGGTTAGGGTTGGGGCTAGGGCTATTTTTAGCATTAGGGCTAGGGTTAGGGTTAGGGTTAGGGCTAGGGTTAGGGTTAGGGTTAGGGCTAGGGCTAGGGCTAGGGCTAGGGTTAGGGTTAGGGTTAGGGTTAGGGCTAGGGCTAGCGTTAGGGTTAGGACTAGGGTTAGGGTTAGGGTTAGTTTAGGGTTAGGGTTAGGGCCCTGGTTAGGGCTAGGGTTAGGGTTAGGGCTAGGGCTAGGGCTAGGGCTAGGGTTAGGGTTAGGGTTAGGGCTGGGGGTTGGGCTAGGGTTAGGGCTAGGGCTAGGGTTAGGGTTAGGATTATTGTTAGGGCTAGGGCTAGCGCTAGGACTAGGGCTAGTGCTAAGGCTAGACTGGGGTTAGGTCTAGGGCTAGGACTAGGGCTAGGGTTAGGGTTAGGGTTAGGGTTAGGGCTATGGCTAGCGTTAGGGTTAGGACTAGGGTTAGGTTTAGGGTTAGGTTAGGGTTAGGGTTAGGGCCATGGTTAGGGCTAGGGCTAGGACTAGCCCTATGGCTAGGGCTAGGGTTAGGGTTGTGGTTAGGGTTTGGGCTAGGTCTAGGGTTAGGGTTAGGGCTAGGGTTAGGGTTAGGGCTAGGGCTTGGTCTATGACTAAGGTGAGGTTTAGTGTTAGGGTGGGTTAGGGTTAGGGCTAGGGTTAGGGATAGGGCTAGCCCTAGGGCTAGGGCTAGGGCTAGGGCTAGGGTTAGGGTCAGGGTTAGGGTTAGGGTTGGCGCTAGGGCTAGGGTTAGGGTTAGGGTTAGGGTTAGGGTTAGGTCTAGGGTTAGGGTTAGGGTTAGGGCTAGGGCTAGTGCTAGCTCTAGGGCTAGGGTTAGGGTTAGGGTTAGGGCTAGGGCTAGGGTTAGGGTTAGGGCTAGGGCTAGGGCTAGGGCTAGGGCTAGGGTTTGGGTTAGGGTTAATGTTGGGGCTAGCGCTAGGGTTAGAGTTAGGGCTAGGGCTAGGGTTAGGGTTGGGGCTAGGGCTAGGGTTAGGGTTAGGGCTAGGGTTAGTGTTTGGGTTAGGGTTAGGGTTAGGGCTAGGGCTAGGGCTAGGGCTAAGGCTAGACTGGGGTTAGGGCTAGGGCTAGGGCTAAGGCTAGGGCAAGGGTTAGGGCTAGGGTAGGGCTAGGTTTAGGGTTAGGGTTAGGGCTAGGGCTATGGTTAGGGCTAGGGCTAGGGTAAGGTTTTGGGTTAGGGCTAGGGTTAGGGTTAGGGCTAGGGCTAGTGCTAGGGCTAGACTAGGGCTAGGGTTAGGGTTAGGGTTAGGGCTAGAGCTAGGGTTAAGTTTAGGGCTAGGTTTAGGGTTAGGGTTAGGGTTAGGCCTAGGGTTAGGGCTAGGGCTAGGTCTAGGGTTAGGGTTAGGGTTAGGGCTAGGGCTAGGGCTAGGGTTAGGGTTAGGGTTAGGGTTTGGTTTAGGGTTAGGGTTAGGGCTAGGGCTAGGGTTAGGGTTAGGGTTAGGGTTAGTGCTAGGGCTAGGGTTAGGGTTAGGTTTAGGGTTAGGGCTAGGGCTAGGGCTAGGGCTAGGGCTAGGGTTAGGGTTAGGGCTAGGGCTGGGTCTAGGGCTAAGGTGAGGTTTAGGGTTAGGGTTAGGGTTAGGGCTAGGGTTAGGGCTAGGGCTAGGGCTAGGGCTAGGGCTAGGGATAGGGCTTGGGCTAGGGTTAGGGTCAGGGTTAGGGTTAGGGTTGGGGCTAGGGCTAGGGTTAGGGTTAGGGCTAGGGTTACGGTTAGGATTAGGGTTAGGGTTAGGGTTAGGGCTAGTGCTAGGGCTAGGGCGAGGGTTAGGGTTAGGTTTAGGGTTAGGTCTAGGGTTAGGGTTAGGGTTAGGGCTAGGGCTATTGCTAGC
>OX463233.1:138758003-138763003 GCA_949820135.1 Sylvilagus floridanus
AGGTTTAGGGTTAGGGCTAGGGTTAAGGTTAGGGCTAGGGCTAGGGCTAGACTAGGGCTAGGGCTAGGGTTAGGGTTAGGGTAAGGGCTAGAGCTAGGGTTAGGTTTAACACTAGGTTTAGGGTTAGGGTTAGGGTTAGGGCTAGGGCTAGGGCTAGGGCTAGGTCTAGGGTTAGGGTTAGGGTTATTGCTAGGCTAGGGCTAGGGTTAGGGTTAGGGTTAGGGTTTGGTTTAGGGTTAGGGTTAGGGCTAGGGCTAGGGTTAGGTTTAGGGTTAGGGTTAGTGCTAGGTCTAGGGTTAGGGTTAGGTTTAGGGTTAGGGCTAGGGCTAGGGCTAGGGCTAGGGTTAGGGTTAGGGCTAGGGCTGGGTCAAGGGCTAAGGTGAGGTTTAGGGTTAGGGTTAGGGTTAGGGTTAGGGCTAGGGTTAGGGCTAGGGCTAGGGCTAGGGCTAGGGCTAGGGCTAGGGTTAGGGTCAGGGTTAGGGTTAGGGTTGGGGCTAGGGCTAGGGTTAGGGTTAGGGCTAGGGTTACGGTTAGGATTAGGGTTAGGGTTAGGGTTAGGGATAGGGCTAGGGCTAGGGCGAGGGCTAGCGTTAGGGTTAGGACTAGGGTTAGGGTTAGGGTTAGGTTAGGGTTAGGGTTAGGGCCATGGTTAGGGCTAGGGCTAGGTCTAGCCCTAGGGCTAGGGTTAGGGTTAGGGATAGGATTAGGGCTAGGGCTAGGGCTAGGGTTAGGGTTAGGTTTAGGGTTAGGGCTAGGGCTATGGTTAGTGTTAGGGTTAGGATTATGGCTAGGACTAGGGCTTGGGCAAGGGCTAGGGCTAGGGTTAGGATTAGGGTTAGGGTTAGGGCTAGCGCTAGGGTTAGGGCTAGGGCAAGGTTTAGGGTTAGGGATAGGGTTAGGGCTCGGCCTAGATTAGGGCTATGGCTAGGTCTAGGGTTAGGGTTAGGGTTAGGGTTAGGGTGAGGTTTAAAGCTAGGGCTAGGGTTAGGGTTATGGATAGGATTAGGGTTAGGGTTAGGGTTAGGGCTAGGGTTAGGGTTAGGTTTATGGCTAAGGCTAGGGTTAGGGTTAGGGCTAGGGTTAGAGTTAGGGTTGGGGCTGGGGCTAGGGTTAGTGTTAGGGATAGCATTAGGGTTAGGGTTAGGGTTAGGGCTAGGGCTAGGGCTAGGGCTAGGGCTAGGGTTAGGGTTAGGGCTAGGGCTAGGGCTAGGGTTAGGGTTGGGGTTAGGCCTGGGGGTTGGGCTAGGGTTAGGGCTAGGGCTAGGGTTAGGGTTAGGGTTAGGGTTAGGGTTAGGGTGAGGTTTAAAGCTAGGGCTAGGGTTAGGGTTAGGGCTAGGGTTAGGGTTAGGTTTATGGCTAGGGCTAGGGTTAGGGTTAGGGCTAGGGTTAGGGTTAGGGTTGGGGCTAGGGCTAGGGTTAGGGTTAGGGCTAGTGTTAGGGTTAGGGTTAGGGTGAGGGCTAGGGCTAGGGCTAGGGCTAGGGCGAGGGTTAGGGTTAGGGCTAGGGCTAGGGCTAGGGTTAGCGTTAGGGTTAGGGTTATGTCTAGGGTTAGGGTTAGGGTTAGGGCTAGGGCTAGGTCTAGGGCTAGGGTTAGGGTTAGGGTTAGTGTTAGGGTTAGGGCTAGGGCTAGGATTAGGGTTAGGACTAGGGTTAGGGTTAGGGTTAGGGTTAGGGCTAGGGTTACGGTTAGGGTTAGGTTTAGGGCTAGGGCTAGGGCTAGGGTTAGGGTTAGGCTTAGGGTTAGGGCTAGGGCTAGGATTAGGGTTAGGGCTAGGGTTAGGGTTAGGTTTAGGATTAGGTTTAGGGCCAGGGTTAGGGCTAGGGCTAGGGCTAGGCCAAGGGCTAGGGTTAGGGTCAGGGTTAGGGTTAGGGTTGGGGCTAGGGCTGGGGTTAGGGTTAGGGCTAGGGTTACGGTTAGGATTAGGGTTAGGGTTAGGTTTAGGGCTAGGGCTAGGGCGAGGGTTAGGGTTAGGTTTAGGGTTAGGTCTAGGGTTAGGGTTAGGGTTAGGGCTAGGGCTAGTGCTAGCTCTAGGGCTAGGGTTAGGGTTAGGGTTAGGGTTAGGGCTAGGGCAAGGGTTAGGGTTAGGGCTAGGGCTAGGGCTAGGGCTAGGGCTAGGGTTAGGGTTAGGGTTAATGTTGGGGCTAGCGCTAGGGTTAGGTTTAGGGCTAGGGCTAGGGTTAGGGTTAGGGTTGGGGCTAGGGCTAGGGTTAGGGTTAGGGCTAGGGTTAGTGTTAGGTTTAGGGTTAGGGTTAGGGCTAGGGTTAGGGCTAGGGCTAAGACTAGACTGGGGTTAGGGCTAGGGCTAGGGCTAAGGCTAGGGCAAGGGTTAGGGCTAGGGTAGGGCTAGGTTTAGGGTTAGGGTTAGGGCTAGGGCTACGGTTAGGGCTAGGGCTAGGGTAAGGTTTAGGGATAGGGCTATGGTTAGGGTTAGGGCTAGGACTAGGGCTAGGGCTAGACTAGGGCTAGGGCTAGGATTAGGGTTAGGGTTAGGGCTAGAGCTAGGGTTAAGTTTAGGGCTAGGTTTAGGGTTAGGCTTAGGGTTAGGGCTAGGGCTTGGGCTAGGGCTAGGGCTAGGGTTAGGGTTAGGGCTAGGGCTATGGCTAGGGTTACTGTTAGGGTTAGGGTTTGGTTTAGGGTTAGGGTTAGGGCTAGGGCTAGGGTTAGGGTTAGGGTTAGGGTTAGGGTTAGTGCTAGGGCTAGGGTTAGGGTTAGGTTTAGGGTTAGGGCTAGGGCTAGGGCTAGGGCTAGACTAGGGCTAGGGCTAGGGTT
This sequence comes from Sylvilagus floridanus, assembly GCA_949820135.1. NCBI lineage: Eukaryota > Metazoa > Chordata > Mammalia > Lagomorpha > Leporidae > Sylvilagus > Sylvilagus floridanus. The sequence continues at coordinate 138,760,774 of OX463233.1, forward strand.
AGGGTTAGGGTTAGGGCTACAGCTAGGGTTAGGTTTAACACTAGGTTTAGGGTTAGGGTTAGGGTTAGGGCTAGGGCTAGGGCTAGGGCTAGGTCTAGGGTTAGGGTTAGGGTTATTGCTAGGCTAGGGCTAGTGTTAGGGTTAGGGTTAGGGTTTGGTTTAGGGTTAGGGTTAGGGCTAGGGCTAGGGTTAGGTTTAGGGTTAGGGTTAGTGCTAGGCCTAGGGTTAGGGTTAGGTTTAGGGTTAGGGCTAGGGCTAGGGTTAGGGTTACGGTTAGGCCTGGGGGTTGGGCTAGGGTTAGGGCTAGGGCTAGGGTTAGGGTTAGGGTTAGGGTTAGGGTTAGGGTGAGGTTTAAAGCTAGGGCTAGGGTTAGGGTTAGGGCTAGGATTAGGGTTAGGGTTAGGGTTAGGGCTAGGGTTAGGGTTAGGTTTATGGCTAGGGCTAGGGTTAGGGTTAGGGCTAGGGTTAGGGTTAGGGTTGGGGCTAGGGCTAGGGTTAGGGTTAGGGCTAGTGTTAGGGTTAGGGTTAGGGTGAGGGCTAGGGCTAGGGCTAGGGCTAGGGCGAGGGTTAGGGTTAGGGCTAGGGCTAGGGCTAGGGTTAGCGTTAGGGTTAGGGTTATGTCTAGGGTTAGGGTTAGGGTTAGGGCTAGGGCTAGGTCTAGGGCTTGGGTTAGGGTTAGTGTTAGGGTTAGGGCTAGGGCTAGGATTAGGGTTAGGACTAGGGTTAGGGTTAGGGTTAGGGTTAGGGTTAGGGCTAGGGTTACGGTTAGGGTTAGGTTTAGGGCTAGGGCTAGGGCTAGGGTTAGGGTTAGGCTTCGGGTTAGGGCTAGGGCTAGGATTAGGGTTAGGGCTAGGGTTAGGGTTAGGTTTAGGATTAGGTTTAGGGCCAGGGTTAGGGCTAGGGCTAGGGCTAGGCCAAGGGCTAGGGTTAGGGTCAGGGTTAAGGTTAGGGTTGGGGCTAGGGCTAGGGTTAGGGTTAGGGCTAGGGTTACGGTTAGGATTAGGTTTAGGGTTAGGTTTAGGGTTAGGTCTAGGGTTAGGGTTAGGGTTAGGGCTAGGGCTAGTGCTAGCTCTAGGGCTAGGGTTAGGGTTAGGGTTAGGGTTAGGGCTAGGGCAAGGGTTAGGGTTAGGGCTAGGGCTAGGGCTAGGGCTAGGGCTAGGGTTAGGGTTAGGGTTAATGTTGGGGCTAGCGCTAGGGTTAGGGCTAGACTAGGGCTAGGGCTAGGGTTAGGGTTGGGGCTAGGGCTAGGGTTAGGGTTAGGGCTAGGGTTAGTGTTAGGTTTAGGGTTAGGGTTAGGGCTAGGGTTAGGGCTAGGGCTAAGACTAGACTTGGGTTAGGGCTAGGGCTAGGGCTAAGGCTAGGGCAAGGGTTAGGGCTAGGGTAGGGCTAGGTTTAGGGTTAGGGTTAGGGCTAGGGCTACGGTTAGGGCTAGGGCTAGGGTAAGGTTTAGGGATAGGGCTATGGTTAGGGTTAGGGCTAGGGCTAGGGCTAGGGCTAGACTAGGGCTAGGGCTAGGATTAGGGTTAGGGTTAGGGCTAGAGCTAGGGTTAAGTTTAGGGCTAGGTTTAGGGTTAGGCTTAGGGTTAGGGCTAGGGCTTGGGCTAGGGCTAGGGCTAGGGTTAGGGTTAGGGCTAGGGCTATGGCTAGGGTTACTGTTAGGGTTAGGGTTTGGTTTAGGGTTAGGGTTAGGGCTAGGGCTAGGGTTAGGGTTAGGGTTAGGGTTAGGGTTAGTGCTAGGGCTAGGGTTAGGGTTAGGGTTAGGTCTAGGGCTAGGGCTAGGGCTAGACTAGGGCTAGGGCTAGGGTTAGGGTTAGGGTTAGGGCTAGGGCTAGGGCTAGGGCTAGGTCTAGGGTTAGGGTTAGGGTTATTGCTAGGCTAGGGCTAGTGTTAGGGTTAGGGTTAGGGTTTGGTTTAGGGTTAGGGTTAGGGCTAGGGCTAGGGTTAGGTTTAGGGTTAGGGTTAGTGCTAGGCCTAGGGTTAGGGTTAGGTTTAGGGTTAGGGCTAGGGCTAGGGTTAGGGTTACGGTTAGGCCTGGGGGTTGGGCTAGGGTTAGGGCTAGGGCTAGGGTTAGGGTTAGGGTTAGGGTTAGGGTTAGGGTGAGGTTTAAAGGTAGGGCTAGGGTTAGGGTTAGGGCTAGGATTAGGGTTAGGGTTAGGGTTAGGGCTAGGGTTAGGGTTAGGTTTATGGCTAGGGCTAGGGTTAGGTTTAGGGCTAGGGTTAGGGTTAGGGT
>OX463233.1:138773003-138780503 GCA_949820135.1 Sylvilagus floridanus
AGGGTTAGGGTTAGGGTTAGGGCTAGGGTTAGGGATAGGGCTAGGGCTAGGGCTAGGGCTAGGGCTAGGGTTAGGGTTAGGGTCAGGGTTAGGGTTAGGGTTGGGGCTAGGGCTATGGTTAGGGTTAGGGCTAGGGTTACGGTTAGGATTAGGGTTAGGGTTAGGTTTAGGTCTAGGGCTAGGGCGAGGGTTAGGGTTAGGTTTAGGGTTAGGGCTACGGTTAGGGTTAGGGTTAGGGCTAGGGCAAGGGTTAGGGTTAGGGCTAGGGCTAGGGCTAGGGCTAGGGCTAGGGTTAGGGTTAGGGTTAATGTTGGGGCTAGCGCTAGGGTTAGGTTTAGGGCTAGGGCTAGGGTTAGGGTTAGGTTTGGGGCTAGGGCTAGGGTTAGGGTTAGGGCTAGGTTTAGTGTTAGGTTTAGGGTTAGGGTTAGGGCTAGGGTTAGGGCTAGGGCTAAGACTAGACTGGGGTTAGGGCTAGGGCTAGGGCTAAGGCTAGGGCAAGGGTTAGGGCTAGGGTAGGGCTAGGTTTACGGTTAGGGTTAGGGCTAGGGCTACGGTTAGGGCTAGGGCTAGGGTAAGGTTTAGGGATAGGGCTATGGTTAGGGTTAGGGCTAGGGCTAGGGCTAGGGCTAGACTAGGGCTAGGGCTAGGATTAGGGTTAGGGTTAGGGCTAGAGCTAGGGTTAAGTTTAGGGCTAGGTTTAGGGTTAGGCTTAGGGTTAGGGCTAGGGCTTGGGCTAGGGCTAGGGCTAGGGTTAGGGTTAGGGCTAGGGCTATGGCTAGGGTTACTGTTAGGGTTAGGGTTTGGTTTAGGGTTAGGGTTAGGGCTAGGGCTAGGGTTAGGGTTAGGGTTAGGGTTAGGGTTAGTGCTAGGGCTAGGGTTAGGGTTAGGTTTAGGGTTAGGGCTAGGGCTAGGGCTAGGGCTAGACTAGGGCTAGGGCTAGGGTTAGGGTTAGGGTTAGGGCTAGAGCTAGGGTTAGGTTTAACACTAGGTTTAGGGTTAGGGTTAGGGTTAGGGCTAGGGCTAGGTCTAGGGCTAGGTCTAGGGTTAGGGTTAGGGTTATTGCTAGGCTAGGGCTAGGGTTAGGGTTAGGGTTAGGGTTTTGTTTAGGGTTAGGGTTAGGGCTAGGGCTAGGGTTAGGTTTAGGGTTAGGGTTAGTGCTAGGGCTAGGGTTAGGGTTAGGTTTAGGGTTAGGGCTAGGGCTAGGGCTAGGGCTAGGGTTACGGTTAGGGCTAGGGCTGGGTCAAGGGCTAAGGTGAGGTTTAGGGTTAGGGTTAGGGTCAGGGTTAGGGCTAGGGTTAGGGATAGGGCTAGGGCTAGGGCTAGGGCTAGGGCTAGGGTTAGGGTCAAGGTTAGGGCTGGGTTGGGGCTAGGGCTAGGGTTAGGGTTAGGGCTAGGGTTACGGTTAGGATTAGGGTTAGGGTTAGGGTTAGGGATAGGTCTAGGGCTAGGGCGAGGGTTAGGGTTAGGGTTAGGTCTAGGGTTAGGGTTAGGGTTTGGGCTAGGGCTAGTGCTAGCTCTATGGCTAGGGTTAGGTTTAGGTTTAGGGTTAGGGCTAGGGCTAGGGTTAGGGTTTGGTCTAGGGCTAGTGCTAGCTCTAGGGCTAGGGTTAGGTTTAGTGTTAGGTTTAGGTTTAGTGCTAGGGCTAGGGTTAGGGCTAGGGCTAGGGCTAGGGCTAGACTAGGGCTAGGGCTAGGGTTAGGGTTAGGGTTAGGGTTAGGGCTGGGGGTTGGGCTAGGGTTAGGGCTAGGGCTAGGGTTAGGGTTAGGGTTAGGGTTAGGGCTAGGGCTAGGGCTAGGATTAGGGTTAGGGCTAGGGCTAGGGTTATGGTTAGGGTTGGGGCTAGGTCTATTTTTAGCGTTAGGGCTAGGGTTAGGGTTAGGGTTAGGGCTAGGGTTAGGGTTAGGGTTAGGGCTAGGGCTAGGGCTAGGGCTAGGGCTAGGGCTAGGGTTAGGGTTAGGGTTAGGGTTAGGGCTAGGGCTAGGGCTAGGGCTAGGGCTAGGATTAGGGTTTGGGCTAGGGTTAGGGTTAGGGCTAGGGCTAGGGCTAGTGCTAGGGCTAGGGCTAGGGCTAGGGCTAGGGTTTGTTTTAGGGTTAGGGCTAGGGCTAGGGTTAGGGCTAGGGCTAGGGTTAGGGTTAGGGTTAGGTTAGGGTTAGGGTTAGGGCCCTGCTTAGGGCTAGGGTTAGGGTTAGTGCTAGGGTTAGGGCTAGGGTTAGGGTTAGGGTTAGGGCTGGGGGTTGGGCTAGGGTTAGGGCTAGGGCTAGTGTTAGTGTTAGGATTATTGTTAGGGCTAGGGCTAGCGCTAGGACTAGGGCTAGTGCTAAGGCTAGACTGGGGTTAGTGCTAGGGCTAGGACTAGGGCTAGGGTTAGGGTTAGGGTTAGGGTTAGGGATAGGGCTAGCGTTAGGGTTAGGACTAGGGTTAGGGTTAGGGTTAGGTTAGGGTTAGGGTTAGGGCCATGGTTAGGGCTAGGGCTAGGTCTAGCCCTAGGGCTAGGGTTAGGGTTAGGGATAGGATTAGGGCTAGGGCTAGGGCTAGGGTTAGGGTTAGGTTTAGGGTTAGGGCTAGGGCTATGGTTAGTGTTAGGGTTAGGATTATGGCTAGGGCTAGGGCTTGGGCAAGGGATAGCGCTAGGGTTAGGGTTAGGGTTAGGGTTAGGGCTAGGGCTAGGTTTAGGGCTAGGGCAAGGTTTAGGGTTAGGGATAGGTTTAGGGCTCGGCCTAGATTAGGGCTATGGCTAGATCTAGGGTTAGGGTTAGGGTTAGGGTGAGGTTTAAAGCTAGGGCTAGGGTTAGGGTTAGGGATAGGATTAGGGTTAGGGTTAGGGTTAGGGCTAGGGTTAGAGTTAGGTTTATGGCTAAGGCTAGGGTTAGGATTAGGGCTAGGGTTAGGGTTAGGGTTGGGGCTGGGGCTAGGGTTAGTGTTAGGGATAGGATTAGGGTTAGGGTTAGGGTTAGGGCTAGGGCTAGGGCTAGGGCTAGGGCTAGGGTTAGGGTTAGGGCTATGGCTAGGGCTAGGGTTAGGGTTAGGGTTAGGGTTAGGGCTGGGGGTTGGGCTAGGGTTAGGGCTAGGGCTAGGGTTAGGGTTAGGGTTAGGGTTAGGGCTAGGGCTAGGGTTAGGGTTAGGGTTAGGGTTAGTGCTAGGGCTAGGGTTAGGGTTAGGTTTAGGGTTAGGTCTAGGGCTAGGGCTAGGGCTAGGGCTAGGGCTAGGGTTAGGGTTAGGGCTAGGGCTAGGGCTAGGTCTAGGGTAGGATTAGGGTTAGGGCAAGGGCTAGTGCTAGCTATAGGGCTAGGGTTAGGGTTAGGGTTAGGGTTAGGGTTAGGTCTAGGGCTAGGGTTAGGGTTAGGGTTAGTGCTAGGGCTAGGGTTAGGGTTAGGTTTAGGGTTAGGTCTAGGGCTAGGGCTAGGGCTAGGGCTAGGGCTAGGGTTAGGGTTAGGGCTAGGGCTGGGTCTAGGGCTAAGGTGAGGTTTAGTGTTAGGGTTAGGGTTAGGGTTAGGGCTAGGGTTAGGGATAGGGCTAGGGTTAGGGCTAGGGCTAGGGCTAGGGTTAGGGTTAGGGTCAGGGTTAGGGTTAGGGTTGGGGCTAGGGCTAGGGTTAGGGTTAGGGCTAGGGTTACGGTTAGGATTAGGGTTAGGGTTAGGTTTAGGGCTAGGGCTAGGGCGAGGGTTAGGGTTAGGTTTAGGGTTAGGGCTACGGTTAGGGTTAGGGTTAGGGCTAGGGCAAGGGTTAGGGTTAGGGCTAGGGCTAGGGCTAGGGCTAGGGCTAGGGTTAGGGTTAGGGTTAATGTTGGGGCTAGCGCTAGGGTTAGGTTTAGGGCTAGGGCTAGGGTTAGGGTTAGGGTTGGGGCTAGGGCTAGGGTTAGGGTTAGGGCTAGGTTTAGTGTTAGGTTTAGGGTTAGGGTTAGGGCTAGGGTTAGGGCTAGGGCTAAGACTAGACTGGGGTTAGGGCTAGGGCTAGGGCTAAGGCTAGGGCAAGGGTTAGGGCTAGGGTAGGGCTAGGTTTAGGGTTAGGGTTAGGGCTAGGGCTACGGTTAGGGCTAGGGCTAGGGTAAGGTTTAGGGATAGGGCTATGGTTAGGGTTAGGGCTAGGGCTAGGGCTAGGGCTAGACTAGGGCTAGGGCTAGGATTAGGGTTAGGGTTAGGGCTAGAGCTAGGGTTAAGTTTAGGGCTAGGTTTAGGGTTAGGCTTAGGGTTAGGGCTAGGGCTTGGGCTAGGGCTAGGGCTAGGGTTAGGGTTAGGGCTAGGGCTATGGCTAGGGTTAGGTTTAGGGTTAGGGTTTGGTTTAGGGTTAGGGTTAGGGCTAGGGCTAGGGTTAGGGTTAGGGTTAGGGTTAGGGTTAGTGCTAGGGCTAGGGTTAGGGTTAGGTTTAGGGTTAGGGCTAGGGCTAGGGCTAGGGCTAGACTAGGGCTAGGGCTAGGGTTAGGGTTAGGGTTAGGGCTAGAGCTAGGGTTAGGTTTAACACTAGGTTTAGGGTTAGGGTTAGGGTTAGGGCTAGGGCTAGGGCTAGGGCTAGGTCTAGGGTTAGGGTTAGGGTTATTGCTAGGCTAGGGCTAGGGTTAGGGTTAGGGTTAGGGTTTGGTTTAGGGTTAGGGTTAGGGCTAGGGCTAGGGTTAGGTTTAGGGTTAGGGTTAGTGCTAGGGCTAGGGTTAGGGTTAGGTTTAGGGTTAGGGCTAGGGCTAGGGCTAGGGCTAGGGTTAGGGTTAGGGCTAGGGCTGGGTCAAGGGCTAAGGTGAGGTTTAGGGTTAGGGTTAGGGTCAGGGTTAGGGCTAGGGTTAGGGATAGGGCTAGGGCTAGGGCTAGGGCTAGGGCTAGGGCTAGGGTTAGGGTCAGGGTTAGGGCTGGGTTGGGGCTAGGGCTAGGGTTAGGGTTAGGGCTAGGGTTACGGTTAGGATTAGGGTTAGGGTTAGGGTTAGGGATAGGGCTAGGGCTAGGGCGAGGGTTAGGGTTAGGGTTAGGTCTAGGGTTAGGGTTAGGGTTTGGGCTAGGTCTAGTGCTAGCTCTAGGGCTAGGGTTAGGTTTAGGGTTAGGGTTAGGGCTAGGGCTAGGGTTAGGGTTTGGGCTAGGGCTAGTGCTAGCTCTAGGGCTAGGGTTAGGTTTAGTGTTAGGTTTAGGTTTAGTGCTAGGGCTAGGGTTAGGGCTAGGGCTAGGGCTAGGGCTAGACTAGGGCTAGGGCTAGGGTTAGGGTTAGGGTTAGGGTTAGGGCTGGGGGTTGGGCTAGGGTTAGGGCTAGGGCTAGGGTTAGGGTTAGGGTTAGGGTTAGGGCTAGGGCTAGGGTTAGGGTTAGGGTTAGGGTTAGTGCTAGGGCTAGGGTTAGGGTTAGGTTTAGGGTTAGGTCTAGGGCTAGGGCTAGGGCTAGGGCTAGGACTAGGGCTAGGGTTAGGGTTAGGGCTAGGGCTAGGGCTAGGTCTAGGGTAGGATTAGGGTTAGGGCAAGGGCGAGTGCTAGCTATAGGGCTAGGCTTAGGGTTAGGGTTAGGGTTAGGGTTAGGTCTAGGGCTAGGGTTAGGGTTAGGGTTAGTGCTAGGGCTAGGGTTAGGGTTAGGTTTAGGGTTAGGTCTAGGGCTAGGGCTAGGGCTAGGGCTAGGGCTAGGGTTAGGGTTAGGGCTAGGGCTGGGTCTAGGGCTAAGGTGAGGTTTAGTGTTAGGGTTAGGGTTAGGGTTAGGGCTAGGGTTAGGGATAGGGCTAGGGCTAGGGCTAGGGCTAGGGCTAGGGCTAGGGCTAGGGTTAGGGTCAGGGTTAGGGTTAGGGTTGGGGCTAGGGCTAGGGTTAGGGTTAGGGCTAGGGTTACGGTTAGGATTAGGGTTAGGGTTAGGTTTAGGGCTAGGGCTAGGGCGAGGGTTAGGGTTAGGTTTAGGGTTAGGTCTTGGGTTAGGGTTAGGGTTAGGGCTAGGGCAAGGGTTAGGGTTAGGGCTAGGGCTAGGGCTAGGGCTAGGGCTAGGGTTAGGGTTAGGGTTAATGTTGGGGCTAGCGCTAGGGTTAGGTTTAGGGCTAGGGCTAGGGCTAGGGTTAGGGTTAGGGTTGGGGCTAGGGCTAGGGTTAGGGTTAGGGCTAGGTTTAGTGTTAGGTTTAGGGTTAGGGTTAGGGCTAGGGTTAGGGCTAGGGCTAAGACTAGACTGGGGTTAGGGCTAGGGCTAGGGCTAAGGCTAGGGCAAGGTTTAGGGCTAGGGTAGGGCTAGGTTTACGGTTAGGGTTAGGGCTAGGGCTACGGTTAGGGCTAGGGCTAGGGTAAGGTTTAGGGATAGGGCTATGGTTAGGGTTAGGGCTAGGGCTAGGGCTAGGGCTAGACTAGGGCTAGGGCTAGGATTAGGGTTAGGGTTAGGGCTAGAGCTAGGGTTAAGTTTAGGGCTAGGTTTAGGGTTAGGCTTAGGGTTAGGGCTAGGGCTTGGGCTAGGGCTAGGGCTAGGGTTAGGGTTAGGGCTAGGGCTATGGCTAGGGTTAGGTTTAGGTTTAGGGTTTGGTTTAGGGTTAGGGTTAGGGCTAGGGCTAGGGTTAGGGTTAGGGTTAGGGTTAGGGTTAGTGCTAGGGCTAGGGTTAGGGTTAGGTTTAGGGTTAGGGCTAGGGCTAGGGCTAGGGCTAGACTAGGGCTAGGGCTAGTGTTAGGGTTAGGGTTGGGGCTAGAGCTAGGGTTAGGTTTAACACTAGGTTTAGGGTTAGGGTTAGGGTTAGGGCTAGGGCTAGTGCTAGGGCTAGGTCTAGGGTTAGGGTTAGGGTTATTGCTAGGCTAGGGCTAGGGTTAGGGTTAGGGTTAGGGTTTGGTTTAGGGTTAGGGTTAGGGCTAGGGCTAGGGTTAGGTTTAGGGTTAGGGTTAGTGCTAGGGCTAGGGTTAGGGTTAGGTTTAGGGTTAGGGCTAGGGCTAGGGCTAGGGCTAGGGTTAGGGTTAGGGCTAGGGCTGGGTCAAGGGCTAAGGTGAGGTTTAGGGTTAGGGTTAGGGTCAGGGTTAGGGCTAGGGTTAGGGATATGGCTAGGGCTAGGGCTAGGGCTAGGGCTAGGGCTAGGGTTAGGGTCAGGGTTAGGGCTGGGTTGGGGCTAGGGCTAGGGTTAGGGTTAGGGCTAGGGTTACGGTTAGGATTAGGGTTAGGGTTAGGGTTAGGGATAGGGCTAGGGCTAGGGCGAGGGTTAGGGTTAGGGTTAGGTCTAGGGTTAGGGTTAGGGTTTGGGCTAGGGCTAGTGCTAGCTCTAGGGCTAGGGTTAGGTTTAGGGTTAGGGTTAGGGCTAGGGCTAGGGTTAGGGTTTGGGCTAGGGCTAGTGCTAGCTCTAGGGCTAGGGTTAGGTTTAGTGTTAGGTTTAGGTTTAGTGCTAGGGCTAGGGTTAGGGCTAGGGCTAGGGCTAGGGCTAGACTAGGGCTAGGGCTAGGGTTAGGGTTAGGGTTAGGGCTACGGCTAGGGCTAGGGTGAGGGTTAGCGTTAGGTTTAGGGTTAGGCTTAGGGCTAAGGCTAGGGCTAGGGATAGGGCTAGGATTAGGGTTAGGGTTAGGGTTAGGGTTAGGGTTAGGTTTAGGGCTTGG
>OX463233.1:138790503-138793003 GCA_949820135.1 Sylvilagus floridanus
GGCTAGCGTTAGGGTTAGGACTAGGGTTAGGGTTAGGGTTAGGTTAGGGTTAGGGTTAGGGCCCTGGTTAGGGCTAGCGTTAGGGTTAGGGCTAGGGCTAGGGCTAGGGTTAGGGTTAGGGTTAGGGCTGGGGGTTGGGCTAGGGTTAGGGCTAGGGCTAGGGTTAGGGTTAGGATTATTGTTAGGGCTAGGGCTAGCGCTAGGGCTAGTGCTAGTTTTAAGGCTAGACTGGGGTTAGGGCTAGGGCTAGGACTAGGGCTAGGGTTAGGGTTAGGGTTAGGGTTAGGGTTAGGGCTAGGGCTAGCGTTAGGGTTAGGACTAGGGTTAGGGTTAGGGTTAGGTTAGGGTTAGGGTTAGGGCCATGGTTAGGGCTAGGGCTAGGGCTAGCCCTAGGGCTAGGGTTAGGGTTAGGGATAGGGTTAGGGCTAGGGTTAGGGTTAGGGTTAGGGCTAGGTCTATGGTTAGTGTTAGGGTTAGGATTATGGCTAGGGCTAGGGCAAGGGCTAGGGCTAGGGTTAGGGTTAGGGTTAGGGTTAGGGCTAGGGCTAGGGTTAGGGCAAGGGCAAGGGCAAGGTTTAGGTTTAGGGATAGGGATAGGGCGCGGCCTAGATTAGGGCTATAGCTAGGGCTAGGTTTAGGGTGAGGTTTAAAGCTAGGGCTAGGGTTAGGTTTAGGGCTAGGATTACGGTTAGGGTTAGGGTTAGGGCTAGGTTTATGGCTAGAGCTAGGGTTAGGGTTAGGGCTAGGGTTAGTGTTAGGGCTAGGGCTATGGCTAGGGCTAGGGCTAGGGCTAGGTCTAAGGTAAGGGTTAGGGCTAGGGTTAGGGTTAGTGTTAGGATTAGGTTTAGGGCTAGGGCTAGGGTTAGGGTTAGAGCTAGGGCTAGGACTAGGGCTAGACTAGGGCTAGGGCTAGGGTTAGGGTTAGGGTTAGGGCTAGAGCTAGGGTTAGGTTTAGGGCTAGGTTTAGGTTTAGGGTTAGGGTTAGGGCTACGGCTAGGGCTAGGGCTAGGGTTAGGGTTAGGTTTAGGGCTTGGGCTAGGGCTAGGGTTAGGGTTAGGGTTAGGGCTAGGGCTTGGGTTAGGGTTAGGGCTAGTGTTAGGGTTAGGGTTAGGGTTAGGGTTAGGGCTAGGGCTAGGTTTAGGGTTAGCGCTAGGGTTATGGTTAGGGTTAGGGTTAGGGTTAGAGTTAGGGCTAGTTCTAGGGCTAGGGCTAGACTAGGGCTAGGGTTAGGGTTAGGGTTAGGGCTAGGGCTAGGGCTAGGGTTAGGGTTAGGTTTAGGGTTAGGGTTAGGGCTCGGGCTAGGGTTAGGGTTAGGGTTAGGTTGAGGGTTAGGGTTAGGGCTAGGGCTAGGTTTAGGGTTAGGGTTAGTGCTAGGGCTAGGGCTAGGGCTAGGGCTAGGGTTAGGGTTAGGTTTAGGGTTAGGGTTAGGGTTAGGGCTAGGGCTAGGGCTAGGTTTAGGGGTAGGGCTAGGGTTAGGGTTAGTTTTAGGGTTAGGGCTAGGGTTAGTGTCAGGGTTAGGGTTAGGGTTAGGGTTAGGGCTAGGGCTAGGGCTAGAGCGAGGGTTAGGGTTAGGGTTAGGGTTAGGTCTAGCGTTAGGTTTAGGGTTAGGGCTAGGGCTAGTGCTAGCTCTAGGGCTAGGGTTAGGGTTAGGGTTAGGGCTAGGGCTAGGGTTAGGGTTAGGGCTAGAGTTAGGGTTAGGGTTAGGGTTAGGGTTTGGGCTAGGGCTAGGGTTAGGGCTAGGGCTAGGGTTAGGGTTAGGGCTAGGGTTAGGGTTAGGGCTAGGGTTAGGGTTAGGGTTAGGGCTAGGGCTAGCGTTAGGGCTAGGGCTAGGTTTAGGGTTAGGGTTAGTTTTAGGGTTAGGGCTAGGCCTATACTAGGGCTAGGGCTAGGGCTATGGTTAGGGTTAGGGTTAGGGTTAGGTTTAGGGCTAGGGCTAGGGTTAGGATTAGGGCTAGGTTTAGGGTTCGGGTTAGGGTTAGGGTTAGGGTTAGGGCTAGGACTATGGTTAGGGTTAGGGCTAGGGTTAGGGTTAGTGTTAGGGCTAGGGCTAGGTTTAGGGTTAGGGTTAGGATTTGGACTAAATCTAGGGTTAGGGTTAGGGCTAGGTTTAGGGTTAGGGTTAGGGTTAGGGTTAGGGCTAGGGCTAGGACTAGGGTTAGGGTTAGGGCTAGGGTTAGGGTTAGGGTTAGGGCTAGGTCTAGGGTTAGGGTTAGGTCTAGGGTTAGGGTTAGGGCTAGTGTTAGGGTTTGGGCTAGGGTTAGGGTTAGGGCTAGGGTTAGCGTTAGGGCTAGGTCTATGGTTAGGGTTAGGTTTATGGCTAGGGCTAGGGTTTGGGTTAGGGCTAGGGTTAGGGTTAGGGCTAAGTTTAGGGTTTGGGCTAGGGTTAGGGTTATGGCTAGGGTTAGCGTTAGGGCTAGGGCTAGGGTTAGGGTTAGGTTTAGGTCTAGGGCTAGGGTTAGGGTTAGGGCTAGGGTTAGGGTTAGGGCTAGGGCTCTGGTTA
>OX463233.1:138808003-138918003 GCA_949820135.1 Sylvilagus floridanus
CTGGGGCTAGGGTTTGGGTTAGGGCTAGGATTAGGGTTAGGGTTAGGGTTAGGGCTAGGGTTAGGGTTAGGTTTATGGCTAGGGCTAGGTTTAGGGTTAGAGCTAGGGTTTGGGTTAGGGTTGGGGCTAGGGCGAGGGTTAGGGTTAGGGCTAGTGTTAGGGTTAGGGTTAGGGTGAGGGCTAGGGCTAGGGCTAGGGCTAGGGCTAGGGTTAGGGTTAGGGCTAGGGCTAGGGCTAGGGTTAGGGTTAGGGTTAGGGTTATGTCTAGGGTTAGGGTTAGGGTTAGGGCTAGGGCTAGGGCTAGGGCTAGGGTTAGGGTTAGGGTTAGTGTTAGGGTTAGGGCTAGGGCTAGGATTGGGGTTAGGACTAGGGTTAGGGTTAGGGTTAGGGTTAGGGTTAGGGTTAGGGCTAGGGTTACGGTTAGGTTTAGGGTTAGGGCTAGGGCTAGGGCTAGGGTTAGGGTTAGGCTTAGGGTTAGGGCTAGGGCTAGGATTAGGTTTGGGCTAAGGTTAGGGTTAGGTTTAGGATTAGGTTTAGGGCCATGGTTAGGGCTAGGGCTAGGGCTAGGCCAAGGGCTAGGGTTAGTTTTAGGGATAGGGTTAGGGCTAGGGCTAGGGCTAGGGCGAGGGTTAGGGTTAGGGTTAGGGTTAGGTCTAGGGTAGGATTAGGGTTAGGGCAAGGGCTAGTGCTAGCTCTAGGGCTAGGGTTAGGGTTAGGGTTAGGGTTAGGGTTAGGTCTAGGGCTAGGGTTAGGGTTAGGGTTAGGGTTAGTGCTAGGGCTAGGGTTAGGGTTAGGTTTAGGGTTAGGTCTAGGGCTAGGGCTAGGGCTAGGGCTAGGGTTAGGGTTAGGGCTAGGGCTGGGTCTAGGGCTAAGGTGAGGTTTAGTGTTAGGGTTAGGGTTAGGGTTAGGGCTAGGGTTAGGGCTAGGGCTAGGGCTAGGGCTAGGGTTAGGGTCAGGGTTAGGGTTAGGGTTGGGGCTAGGGCTAGGGTTAGGGTTAGGGCTAGGGTTACGGTTAGGATTAGGGTTAGGGTTAGGTTTAGGGCTAGGGCTAGGGCGAGGGTTAGGGTTAGGTTTAGGGTTAGGTCTAGGGTTAGGGTTAGGGTTAGGGCTAGGGCTAGTGCTAGCTCTAGGGCTAGGGTTAGGGTTAGGGTTAGGGTTAGAGCTAGGGCAAGGGTTAGGTTTAGGGCTAGGGCTAGGGCTAGGGCTAGGGCTAGGGTTAGGGTTAGGGTTAATGTTGGGGCTAGCGCTAGGGTTAGGTTTAGGGCTAGGGCTAGGGTTAGGGTTAGGGTTGGGGCTAGGGCTAGGGTTAGGGTTAGGGCTAGGGTTAGTGTTAGGTTTAGGGTTAGGGTTAGGGCTAGGGTTAGGGCTAGGGCTAAGACTAGACTGGGGTTAGGGTTAGGGCTAGGGCAAGGGTTAGGGCTAGGGTAGGGCTAGGGTTAGGGTTAGGGTTAGGGCTAGGGCTACGGTTAGGGCTAGGGCTAGGTTAAGGTTTAGGGTTAGGGCTATGGTTAGGGTTAGGGTTAGGGCTAGGGCTAGGGATAGACTAGGGCTAGGGCTAGGATTAGGGTTAGGGTTAGGGCTAGAGCTAGGGTTAAGTTTAGGGCTAGGTTTAGGGTTAGGCTTAGGGTTAGGGCTAGGGCTTGGGCTAGGGCTAGGGCTAGGGTTAGGGTTAGGGCTAGGGCTATGGCTAGGTTTAGGGTTAGGGTTAGGGTTTGGTTTAGGGTTAGGGTTAGGGCTAGGGCTAGGTTTAGTGTTAGGGTTAGGGTTAGGGTTAGGGTTAGTGCTAGGGCTTGGGTTAGGGTTAGGTCTAGGGTTAGGGCTAGGGCTAGGGCTAGGGTTAGGGCTAGGGTTAGGGTTATGGCTAGGGCTGGGTCTAGGGCTAAGGTGAGGTTTAGGGTTAGGGTTAGGGTTAGGGCTAGGGTTAGGGATAGGGCTAGGGTTAGGGCTAGGGCTAGGGCTAGGGCTAGGGTTAGGGTCAGGGTTAGGGTTAGGGTTGGGGCTAGGGCTAGGGTTAGGGTTAGGGCTAGGGTTACAGTTAGGATTAGGGTTAGGGTTAGGGTTAGGGCTAGGGCTAGGGCTAGGGCGAGGGTTAGGGTTAGGGTTAGGGCTAGGTCTAGGGTTAGGGTTAGGGCTAGGGTTAGGGTTAGGGCTAGTGTTAGGGTTTGGGCTAGGGTTAGGGTTAGGGCTAGGGTTAGCGTTAGGGCTAGGTCTATGGTTAGGGTTAGGTTTATGGCTAGGGCTAGGGTTAGGGTTAGGGCTAGGGTTAGGGTTAGGGCTAAGATTAGGGTTTGGGCTAGGGTTAGGGTTATGGCTAGGGTTAGCGTTAGGGCTAGGGCTAGCGTTAGGGTTAGGTTTAGGTCTAGGGCTAGGGTTAGGGTTAGGGCTAGGGTTAGGGTTAGGGCTAGGGCTCTGGTTAGGTTTAGGGTTAGGTTTAGGGCTAGGGCTAGGGCTAGGGCTACGGCTAGGGCTATGGTTAGGGTTAGGGATAGGGTTAGGGTTAGGGTTAGGGTTAGGGTTAGGGTTAGGTTTGGGGCTAGGGCTAGGATTAGGGTTAGGGCTAGGGCTAGGGTTATGGTTAGGGTTGGGGCTAGGGCTATTTTTAGCGTTAGGGCTAGCGTTAGGGTTAGGGTTAGGGCTAGGGTTAGGGTTAGGGTTAGGGCTAGGGCTAGGGCTAGGGCTAGGGTTAGGGTTAGGATTAGGGTTAGGGCTAGGGCTAGCGTTAGGGTTAGGACTAGGGTTAGGTTTAGGGCCATGGTTAGGGCTAGGGCTAGGGCTAGGCCTAGGTCTAGCGTTAGGGTTAGGGCTAGGGCTAGGGCTAGGGTTGGGTTAGGGTTAGGGCTGGGGGTTGGGCTAGGGTTAGGGCTAGGGCTAGGGTTAGGGTTAGGATTATTGTTAGGGCTAGGGCTAGCGCTAGGGCTAGTGCTAGTGCTAAGGCTAGACTGGGGTTAGGGCTAGGGCTAGGACTAGGGCTAGGGTTAGGGTTAGGGTTAGGGTTAGGGCTAGGGCTAGCGTTAGGGTTAGGACTAGGGTTAGGGTTAGGGTTAGGTTAGGGTTAGGGTTAGGGCCATGGTTAGGGCTACGTCTAGGGCTAGCCCTAGGGCTAGGGTTAGGGTTAGGGATAGGGTTAGGGCTAGGGTTAGGGTTAGGGTTAGGGCTAGGTCTATGGTTAGTGTTAGGGTTAGGATTATGGCTAGGGCTAGGGCAAGGGCTAGGGCTAGGGTTAGGGTTAGGGTTAGGGTTAGGGCTAGGGCTAGGGCTAGGGCTAGGCCTAGGGTTAGGGTTAGGGTTAGGGCTAGGGCTAGGGTTAGGTTTAGGGCTAAGGTTAGGGTTAGCGTTAGGTTTAGGGCTAGGCCTAGACTAGGGCTAGGGCTAGGGCTAGGGTTAGGGTTAGGGTGAGGTTTAGGGCTAGGGCTAGGGTTAGGATTAGGGCTAGGGTTAGGGTTAGGGTTAGGGTTAGGGTTAGTGCTAGGGCTAGGGCTAGGTTTAGTCTTAGATTTAGGGCTAGGTCTAGGGTTAGGGCTAGGGCTAGGGCTAGGGCTAGGGCTAGGGTTAGGCTTAGGGCTAGTGCTAGGGCTAGGGCTAGGGCTAGGGTTAGGGTTAGAGCTAGGGTTAGGGTTAGGGCTAGGGTTAGGGTTAGGGTTGGGTCTAGGGCTAGGGTTAGGGTTAGGGCTAGGGATAGGTTTAGGGCTAGGGTTATGGTTAGGGTTGGGGCTAGGGCTAGGGTTAGGGTTAGGGCTAGTGTTAGGGTTAGGGTTAGGGCTAGGGCTAGGGCTAGGGCTAGGTCTAGGGTTAGGGTTAGGGCTAGGGCTAGGGCTAGGGTTAGGTTTAGGGCTGGGGGTTGGGCTAGGTTTAGGGCTAGGGCTAGGGTTAGGGTTAGGGTTAGGGTTAGGGCTAGGGCTAGCGCTAGGACTAGGGCTAGGGCTAAGGCTAGACTGGGGTTAGGGCTAGGGTTAGGACTAGGGCTAGGGCTAGGGTTAGGGTTAGGGCTAGGGCTAGGGCTAGGGCTAGGGTTAGGGTTAGGGTTAGGGTTAGGGCTAGGGCTAGCGTTAGGGTTAGGACTAGGGTTAGGGTTAGGGTTAGGGCTAGGGTTAGGGTTAGGGCCATGGTTAGGGCTAGGGCTAGGGCTAGCCCTAGGGTTAGGGTTAGGGTTAGGGATAGGGTTAGGGCTAGGGCTAGGGCTAGGGTTAGGGTTAGGGTTAGGGTTAGGGCTAGGGCTATGGTTAGTGTTAGGGTTAGGGTTATGGCTAGGGCTATGGCTAGGGCTAGGGCTAGGGCTAGGGCTAGGGTTTGGGTTAGGTTTAGGGTTAGGGCTAGGGATAGAGTTAGGGCTAGGGCTAGGTTTAGGGTTAGGGATAGGGTTAGGGCTAGGACTAGATTAGGGATATGGCTAGGGCTAGGGTTAGGGTTAGGGTTAGGGTGAGGTTTAAAGCTAGGTAGGGTTAGGATTAATGCTAGGGTTAGGGTTAAGGTTAGGGTTAGGGCTAGGGTTAGGGTTAGGTTTATGGCTAGGGCTAGGGTTAGGGTTAGGGCTAGGGCTATGGCTAGGGCTAGGGCTAGGGCTAGGGCTAAGGTTAGGGTTAGGGCTAGGGTTAGGGTTATTGTTAGGATTAGGTTTAGGGTTAGGGTTAGGGCTAGGGTTAAGGCTAGGTCTAGGGCTAGGTTTAGGGTTAGGGTTAGGGCTATGGCTAGGGCTAGGGCGAGGTTTAGGGTTAGGATTAGGGCTAGGGTTAGGGTTAGGGTTAGGCTTAGGGCTAGGGCTAGTGCTAGGGCTAGGGTTAGTGTTAGGGTTAGGGTTAGGTTTAGGGCTAGGGCTAGGGTTAGTGTTAGGGCTAGGGTTAGGGCTAATGCTAGGGCTAGAGCTAGGGCTAGCGTTAGGTTAGGGTTAGGGCTAGGGTTATGGTTATGCTTAGGGCTAGCGCTAGGGCTAGGGCTGGGGCTAAGGCTAGACTGGGGTTGGGGCTAGGGCTAGGGCTAGGGTTAGGGCTAGGGCTTGGGCTAGGTTTAGGGTTAGGGTTAGGGCTAGGGTTATTGTTAGTGTTAGGGCTAGGGCTAGGGCTAGGGTTAGGGTTAGGGTTAGGGTTAGGGCTAGAGAACTCTGAAACAACTTTGCAATCCACTAGCATACAGAACTCCCGTGAACTGCATCTCTCTAGAGAAGGACGCAGAGTGCCCATAAGCAGGCGTCTCCTACAGTCAGGTTACAGAAATCCCGTATGTTGCGATTGCCTTCGCCCAGGCTAATGAACCCTTCCTAACTGCTTCGTTCCACACTTCCGATACAGAACTCATGGACGCTGCATCTCACCACATTCAGGTTACAGAACTCCGCTATGCTCTGTTTCCTGCACTCAGGCTACAGACATTGCACACATTAGGTAAGCCTATTCCCAAGCTACAGAACTCTGAAACAGCTTTGCACTCCACTAGCATACAGAACTCCCGTCAACTGCATCTCTCCAGAGCAAGGACGCAGAACGCCCATAAGCTGCGTTTCCTACAGTCAGGCTACACAAATCCCGCATATTGCGAATACCTACTCCCAGGCTAATCAACCCTTCCTAACTGCTTCGTTCCACACTTCCGATACAGAACTCATGGACGCTGCATCTCACCACATTCAGGTTACAGAACTCCTCTATGCTCTGTCTCCTACATGCAGGCTACAGACATTGCGCATATTAGGTAAGCCTATTCCCAAGCTACAGAACTCTGAAACAGCTTTGCACTCCACTAGCATACAGAACTCCCGTGAACTGCATCTCTCTAGAGCAAGGACGCAGAGTGCCCATAAGCAGGCGTCTCTTACAGTCAGGCTACAGACTTTGCATACATTAGGTAAGCCCATTCACAAGCTGCAGAACACTGAAACAGCTTCGCATTCCACTAGCATACAGAACTCCCGTGAACTGTATCGCTCTAGAGCAAGGACGCAGAACGCCCATAAGCTGCGTTTCCTACAGTCAGGCTACACAAATCCCGCATATTGTGAATACCTACTCCCAGGCTACAGAACTCTTCCAAACTGCTTCATTCCACACTTCCAATACAGAACTCATGTTCGCTGCATCTCACCACACTCAGGTTTGAGAATTCCTGTAAGCTCTGCCTCCTACACGCAGGCTACAGATGTAGCGCACATTAGGTAAGCCTATTCACAAGCTGCAGAACGCTGAAACGGCTTCGCATTCCACTAGCATACAAAACTCCCGTGAACTGCATCTCTCTAGAGCAAGGACCAAGAATGCCCATAAGCTACGTTTCCTACAGTCAGGCTACACAAATCCCGCATATTGTGAATACCTACTCCCAGGCTACAGAACTCTTCCAAACTGCTTCATTCCACACTGCCGATACAGAACTCATGTTCGCTGCATCTCACCACACTCAGGTTTGAGAATTCCTGTAAGCTCTGCCTCCTACTCGCAGGCTACAGATGTAGCGCACATTAGGTAAGCCTATTCACAAGCTGCAGAACGCTGAAACAGCTTCACATTCCACTAGCATACAGAACTCCTGTGAACTGAATCTCTCTAGAGCAAGGACGCAGAACGCCCATAAGCTACGTTTCCTACAGTCAGGCTACACAAATCCCGCATATTGCGAATACCTACTCCCAGGCTACAGAACTTTTCCAAACTGCCTCGTTCCACACCTCCAATACACAACTCATGTAGCCTGCTTCTCACCACACTCAGGTTACAGAAGTCCTGTAATCTATCTCTCCTACATGCAGGCTACAGACTTTGCGCACATGGTGTAATCGTATTCCCAGGCTAGAGAACTCTGAAAAAACTTTGCACTCCACTAGCATACAGAACTCCCGTGAACTGCATCTCTCTAGAGCAAGGACGCAGAGTGCCCATAAGCTACGTTTCCTACAGTCAGGCTACACAAATCCCGCATATTGCGAATACCTACTCCCAAGCTACAGAACTTTTCCAAACTGCTTCGTTCCACACCTCCGATACACAATTCATGTAGCCTGCTTCTCACCACACTCAGGTTACAGAAGTCCTGTAATCTCTCTCTCCTACATGCCGGCTACAGACTTTGCGCACATGGTGTAATCGTATTCCCAGGCTGGAGAACTCTGAAACAACTTTGCACTCCACTAGCATACAGAACTCCCGTGAACTGCATCTCTCTAGAGCAAGGACGCAGAGTGCCCATAAGCAGGCGTCTCCTACAGTCAGGCTACAGAAATCCTGTATATTGCGAATGCCTACGCCGAGGCTAATGAACCCTTCCTAACTGCTTC
Organism: Sylvilagus floridanus; assembly: GCA_949820135.1. Taxonomy (NCBI): domain Eukaryota; kingdom Metazoa; phylum Chordata; class Mammalia; order Lagomorpha; family Leporidae; genus Sylvilagus; species Sylvilagus floridanus. The sequence continues at coordinate 138,815,262 of OX463233.1, forward strand.
GTTCCACACTTCCGATACAGAACTCATGGATGCTGCATCTCACCACATTCAGGTTACAGAACTCCTCTATGCTCTGTTTCCTACACTCAGGCTACAGACATTGCACACATTAGGTAAGCCTATTCCCAAGCTACAGAACTCTGAAACAGCTTTGCACTCCACTAGCATACAGAACTCCAGTGAACTGCATCTCTCCAGAGCAATGACGCAGAACGCCCATAAGCTGCGTTTCCTACAGTCAGGCTACACAAATCCCGCATATTGCGAATACCTACTCCCAGGCTAATCAACCCTTCCTAACTGCTTCGTTCCACACTTCCGATACATAACTCATGGACGCTGCATCTCACCACATTCAGGTTACAGAACTCCTCTATGCTCTGTCTCCTACATGCAGGCTACAGACATTGCGCACATTAGGTAAGCCTATTCCCAAGCTACAGAACTCTGAAACAGCTTTGCACTCCACTAGCATACAGAACTCCCGTGAACTGCATCTCTCTAGAGCAAGGACGCAGAGTGCCCATAAGCAGGCGTCTCTTACAGTCAGGCTACAGACATTGCATACATTGTGTCATCCTATTCCCTGACAACAGGACTCTGAAACAACTTTGCACTCCACTAGCATACAGAACTCCCTTGAACTGCTTCTCTCTAGAGCAATGACGCAGAGCGCCCATAAGCTGCATTTCCTAGAGTCATTCTCTACAAATCACGCATATTGCGAATACCTACTCCCAGGCTACAGAACTCTTCCAAACTGCTTCATTCCACACTTCCGATACAGAACTCATGTTCGCTGCATCTCACCACACTCAGGTTTGAGAATTCCTGTAAGCACTATCTCCTACACGTAGGCTACAGATGTAGCGCACATTAGGTAAGCCTTTTCACAAGCTGCAGAACACTGAAACAGCTTCGCATTCCACTAGCATACAGAACTCCTGTGAACTGCATCTCAATAGAACAAGGTCGCAGAACGCCCATAAGCTACGTTTCCTACAGTCAGGCTACACAAATCCCGCATATTGCGAATACCTACTCCCAGGATACAGAACTTTTCCAAACTGCTTCATTCCACACATCCGATACACAACTCATGTAGCCTGCTTCTCACCACACTCAGGTTACAGAAGTCCTGTAATCTCTCTCTCCTACATGCAGGCTACAGACTTTGCGCACATGGTGTAATCGTATTCCCAGGCTGGAGAACTGTGAAACAACTTTGCACTCCACTAGCATACAGAACTCCCGTGAACTGCATCTCTCTAGAGCAAGGACGCAGAGTGCCCATAAGCAGGCGTCTCCTACAGTCAGGCTACAGAAATCCTGTATATTGCGAATGCCTACGCCGAGGCTAATGAACCCTTCCTAACTGCTTCGTTCCACACCTCCGATACAGATCTCATGGACGCTGCATCTCAACAGACTCAGCTTAGCAAACTCCTGTACGCTCTGTCTCCTACACGCCAGCTACAGACATTGCATACATTGTGTCATCCTATTCCCTGACAACAGGACTCTGAAACAACTTTGCACTCCACTAGCATACAGAAATCCCGTGAACTGCTTCACTCTAGAGCAATGACGCAGAACGCCCATAAGCTGCGTTTCCTACAGTCAGGCTACACAAATCCCGCATATTGCGAATACCTACTCCCAGGCTAATGAACCATTCCTAACTGCTTCGTTCCACACTTCCGATACAGAACTCATGGACGCTGCATCTCACCACATTCAGGTTACAGAACTCCTCTATACTCTGTCTCCTACATGCAGGCTACAGACATTGCGCACATTAGGTATGCCTATTCCCATGCTATAGAACTCTGAAACAGCTTTGCACTCCACTAGCATACAGAACTCCCGTGAACTGCTTCTCTCTAGAGCAAGGACCAAGAACGCCCATAAGCTGCATTTCCTAGAGTCATTCTCTACAAATCCCGCATATTGCGAATACCTACTCCCAGGCTACAGAACTCTTCCAAACTGCTTCATTCCACACTGCCGATACAGAACTCATGTTCGCTGCATCTCACCACACTCAGGTTTGAGAATTCCTGTAAGCTCTGCCTCCTACTCGCAGGCTACAGATGTAGCGCACATTAGGTAAGCCTATTCACAAGCTGCAGAACGCTGAAACAGCTTCACATTCCACTAGCATACAGAACTCCTGTGAACTGCATCTCTCTAGAGCAAGGACGCAGAACGCCCATAAGCTACGTTTCCTACAGTCAGGCTACACAAATCCTGCATATTGCGAATACCTACTCCCAGGCTACAGAACTTTTCCAAACTGCCTCGTTCCACACCTCCAATACACAACTCATGTAGCCTGCTTCTCACCACACTCAGGTTACAGAAGTCCTGTAATCTATCTCTCCTACATGCAGGCTACAGACTTTGCGCACATGGTGTAATCGTATTCCCAGGCTAGAGAACTCTGAAACAACTTTGCACTCCACTAGCATACAGAACTCCCGTGAACTGTATCGCTCTAGAGCAAGGACGCAGAACGCCCATAAGCTACGTTTCCTACAGTCAGGCTACACAAATCCCGCATATTGCGAATACCTACTCCCAGGCTACAGAACTTTTCCAAACTGCTTCGTTCCACACCTCCGATACACAATTCATGTAGCCTGCTTCTCACCACACTCAGGTTACAGAAGTCCTGTAATCTCTCTCTCCTACATGCCGGCTACAGACTTTGCGCACATGGTGTAATCGTATTCCCAGGCTGGAGAACTCTGAAACAACTTTGCACTCCACTAGCATACAGAACTCCCGTGAACTGCATCTCTCTAGAGCAAGGACGCAGAGTGCCCATAAGCAGGCGTCTCCTACAGTCAGGCTACAGAAATCCTGTATATTGCGAATGCCTACGCCGAGGCTAATGAACCCTTCCTAACTGCTTCGTTCCACACTTCCGATACAGAACTCATGGATGCTGCATCTCACCACATTCAGGTTACAGAACTCCTCTATGCTCTGTTTCCTACACTCAGGCTACAGACATTGCACACATTAGGTAAGCCTATTCCCAAGCTACAGAACTCTGAAACAGCTTTGCACTCCACTAGCATACAGAACTCCAGTGAACTGCATCTCTACAGAGCAAGGACGCAGAACGCCCATAAGCTGCGTTTCCTACAGTCAGGCTACACAAATCCCGCATATTGCGAATACCTACTCCCAGGCTAATCAACCCTTCCTAACTGCTTCGTTCCACACTTCCGATACAGAACTCATGGACGCTGCATCTCACCACATTCAGGTTACAGAACTCCTCTATGCTCTGTCTCCTACATGCAGGCTACAGACATTGCGCACAGTAGGTAAGCCTATTCCCAAGCTACAGAACTCTGAAACAGCTTTGCACTCCACTAGCATACAGAACTCCCGTGAACTGCATCTCTCTAGAGCAAGGATGCAGAGTGCCCATAAGCAGGCGTCTCTTACAGTCAGGCTACAGACATTACATACATTGTGTCATCCTATTCCCTGACAACAGGACTCTGAAACAACTTTGCACTCCACTAGCATACAGAACTCCCTTGAACTGCTTCTCTCTAGAGCAATAACGCAGAGCGCCCATAAGCTGCATTTCCTAGAGTCATTCTCTACAAATCACGCATATTGCGAATACCTACTCCCAGGCTACAGAACTCTTCCAAACTGCTTCATTCCACACTTCCGATACAGAACTCATGTTCGCTGCATCTCACCACACTCAGGTTTGAGAATTCCTGTAAGCACTATCTCCTACACGTAGGCTACAGATGTAGCGCACATTAGGTAAGCCTTTTCACAAGCTGCAGAACACTGAAACAGCTTCGCATTCCACTAGCATACAGAACTCCTGTGAACTGCATCTCTCTAGAACAAGGTCGCAGAACGCCCATAAGCTACGTTTCCTACAGTCAGGCTACACAAATCCCGCATATTGCGAATACCTACTCCCAGGATACAGAACTTTTCCAAACTGCTTCATTCCACACATCCGATACACAACTCATGTAGCCTGCTTCTCACCACACTCAGGTTACAGAAGTCCTGTAATCTCTCTCTCCTACATGCAGGCTACAGACTTTGCGCACATGGTGTAATCGTATTCCCAGGCTGGAGAACTGTGAAACAACTTTGCACTCCACTAGCATACAGAACTCCCGTGAACTGCATCTCTCTAGAGCAAGGACGCAGAGTGCCCATAAGCAGGCGTCTCCTACAGTCAGGCTACAGAAATCCTGTATATTGCGAATGCCTACGCCGAGGCTAATGAACCCTTCCTAACTGCTTCGTTCCACACCTCCGATACAGATCTCATGGACGCTGCATCTCAACACACTCAGCTTAGCAAACTCCTGTACGCTCTGTCTCCTACACGCCAGCTACAGACATTGCATACATTGTGTCATCCTATTCCCTGACAACAGGACTCTGAAACAACTTTGCACTCCACTAGCATACAGAAATCCCGTGAACTGCTTCACTCTAGAGCAATGACGCAGAACGCCCATAAGCTGCGTTTCCTACAGTCAGGCTACACAAATCCCGCATATTGCGAATACCTACTCCCAGGCTAATGAACCATTCCTAACTGCTTCGTTCCACACTTCCGATACAGAACTCATGGACGCTGCATCTCACCACATTCAGGTTACAGAACTCCTCTATACTCTGTCTCCTACATGCAGGCTACAGACATTGCATACATTAGGTATGCCTATTCCCATGCTACAGAACTCTGAAACAGCTTTGCACTCCACTAGCATACAGAACTCCCGTGAACTGCTTCTCTCTAGAGCAAGGACCAAGAACGCCCATAAGCTGCATTTCCTAGAGTCATTCTCTACAAATCCCGCATATTGCGAATACCTACTCCCAGGCTACAGAACTCTTCCAAACTGCTTCATTCCACACTTCCGATACAGAACTCATGTTCGCTGCATCTCACCACACTCAGGTTTGAGAATTCCTGTAAGCACTGTCTCCTACACGCAGGCTACAGATGTAGCGCACATTAGGTAAGCCTATTCACAAGCTGCAGAATGCTGAAACAGCTTCGCATTCCACTAGCATACAGAACTCCCATGAACTGCTTCTCTCTAGAGCAAGGACCAAGAACGCCCATAAGCTGCGTTTCCTACATCAGGCTACACAAATCCCGCATATTGTGAATACCTACTCCCAGGCTACAGAACTCTTCCAAACTGCTTCATTCCACACTTCCAATTCAGAACTCATGTTCGCTGCATCTCACCACACTCAGGTTTGAGAATTCCTGTAAGCTCTGCCTCCTACACGCAGGCTACAGATGTAGCGCACATCAGGTAAGCCTATTCACAAGCTGCAGAACGCTGAAACAGCTTCACATTCCACTAGCATACAGAACTCCTGTGAACTGAATCTCTCTAGAGCAAGGTCGCAGAACGCCCATAAGCTACGTTTCCTACAGTCAGGCTACACAAATCCCGCATATTGCGAATACCTACTCCCAGGCTACAGAACTTTTCCAAACTGCTTCGTTCCACACATCCGATACACAACTCATGTAGCCTGCTTCTCACCACACTCAGGTTACAGAAGTCCTGTAATCTCTCTCTCCTACAGGCAGGCTACAGACTTTGCGCACATGGTGTAATCGTATTCCCAGGCTGGAGAACTCTGAAACAACTTTGCACTCCACTAGCATACAGAACTCCCGTGAACTGCATCTCTCTAGAGCAAGGACGCAGAGTGCCCATAAGCAGGCGTCTCCTACAGTCAGGCTACAGAAATCCTGTATATTGCGAATGCCTACGCCGAGGCTAATGAACCCTTCCTAACTGCTTCGTTCCACACCTCCGATACAAATCTCATGGACGCTGCATCTCAACACACTCAGCTTAGCAAACTCCTGTACGCTCTGTCTCCTACACGCCAGCTACAGACATTGCATACATGTTGTCATCCTATTCCCTGACAACAGGACTCTGAAACAACTTTGCACTCCACTAGCATACAGAAATCCCGTGAACTGCTTCACTCTAGAGCAATGACGCAGAACGCCCATAAGCTCCGTTTCCTACAGTCAGGCTACACAAATCCTGCATATTGCGAATACCTACTCCCAGGCTAATGAACCCTTCCTAACTGCTTCGTTCCACACTTCCGATACAGAACTCATGGACGCTGCATCTCACCACATTCAGGTTACAGAACTCCTCTATACTAAGTCTCCTCATGCAGGCTACAAACACTGCGCACATTAGGTAAGCCTATTCCCAAGCTACAGAACTCTGAAACAGCTTTGCACTCCACTAGCATACAGAACTCCCGTGAACTGCATCTCTCTAGAGCAAGGACGCAGAGTGCCCATAAGCAGGCGTCTCTTACAGTCAGGCTACAGACATTGCATACATTGTGTCATCCTATTCCCTGACAACAGGACTCTGAAACAGCTTTGCACTCCACTAGCATACAGAACTCCCGTGAACTGCTTCTCTCTAGAGCAAGGACCAAGAACGCCCATAAGCTGCATTTCCTAGAGTCATTCTCTACAAATCCCGCATATTGCGAATACCTACTCCCAGGCTACAGAACTCTTCCAAACTGCTTCATTCCACACCTCCGATACACAACTCATGTAGCCTGCTTCTCACCACACTCAGGTTACAGAAGTCCTGTAATCTCTCTCTCCTACAGGCAGGCTACAGACTTTGCGCACATGGTGTAATCGTATTCCCAGGCTGGAGAACTCTGAAACAACTTTGCACTCCACTAGCATACAGAACTCCCGTGAACTGCATCTCTCTAGAGCAAGGACGCAGAGTGCCCATAAGCAGGCGTCTCCTACAGTCAGGCTACAGAAATCCTGTATATTGCGAATGCCTACGCCGAGGCTAATGAACCCTTCCTAACTGCTTCGTTCCACACCTCCGATACAGATCTCATGGACGCTGCATCTCAACACACTCAGCTTAGCAAACTCCTGTACGCTCTGTCTCCTACACGCCAGCTACAGACATTGCATACATTGTGTCATCCTATTCCCTGACAACAGGACTCTGAAACAACTTTGCACTCCACTAGCATACAGAAATCCCGTGAACTGCTTCACTCTAGAGCAAGGACGCAGAACGCCCATAAGCTGCGTTTCCTACAGTCAGGCTACACAAATCCCGCATATTGTGAATACCTACTCCCAGGCTACAGAACTCTTCCAAACTGCTTCATTCCACACTTCCGATACAGAACTCATGTTCGCTGCATCTCACCACACTCAGGTTTGAGAATTCCTGTAAGCTCTGCCTCCTACACGCAGGCTACAGATGTAGCGCACATCAGGTAAGCCTATTCCCAAGCTACAGAACTCTGAAACAGCTTTGCACTCCACTAGCATACAGAACTCCCGTGAAGTGCATCTCTCTAGAGCAAGGACGCAGAGTGCCCATAAGCAGGCGACTCTTACAGTCAGGCTACAGACATTGCATACATTATGTCATCCTATTCCCTGACAACAGGACTCTGAAACAACTTTGCACTCCACTAGCATACAGAACTCCCTTGAACTGCTTCTCTCTAGAGCAAGGACGCAGAGTGCCCATAAGCAGGCGTCTCCTACAGTCAGGCTACAGAAATCCTGTATATTGCGAATGCCTACGCCGAGGCTAATGAACCCTTCCTAACTGCTTCGTTCCACACCTCCGATACAGATCTCATGGACGCTGCATCTCAACACACTCAGCTTAGCAAACTCCTGTACGCTCTGTCTCCTACACGCCAGCTACAGACATTGCATACATTGTGTCATCCTATTCCCTGACAACAGGACTCTGAAACAACTTTGCACTCCACTAGCATACAGAAATCCCGTGAACTGCTTCACTCTAGAGCAATGACGCAGAACGCCCATAAGCTGCGTTTCCTACAGTCAGGCTACACAAATCCCGCATATTGCGAATACCTACTCCCAGGCTAATGAACCATTCCTAACTGCTTCGTTCCACACTTCCGATACAGAACTCATGGACGCTGCATCTCACCACATTCAGGTTACAGAACTCCTCTATACTCTGTCTCCTACATGCAGGCTACAGACATTGCATACATTAGGTATGCCTATTCCCATGCTACAGAACTCTGAAACAGCTTTGCACTCCACTAGCATACAGAACTCCCGTGAACTGCTTCTCTCTAGAGCAAGGACCAAGAACGCCCTTAAGCTGCATTTCCTAGAGTCATTCTCTACAAATCCCGCATATTGCGAATACCTACTCCCAGGCTACAGAACTCTTCCAAACTGCTTCATTCCACACTTCCGATACAGAACTCATGTTCGCTGCATCTCACCACACTCAGGTTTGAGAATTCCTGTAAGCTCTGCCTCCTACACGCAGGCTACAGATGTAGCGCACATCAGGTAAGCCTATTCCCAAGCTACAGAACTCTGAAACAGCTTTGCACTCCACTAGCATACAGAACTCCCGTGAAGTGCATCTCTCTAGAGCAAGGACGCAGAGTGCCCATAAGCAGGCGACTCTTACAGTCAGGCTACAGACATTGCATACATTATGTCATCCTATTCCCTGACAACAGGACTCTGAAACAACTTTGCACTCCACTAGCATACAGAACTCCCTTGAACTGCTTCTCTCTAGAGCAAGGACGCAGAGTGCCCATAAGCAGGCGTCTCCTACAGTCAGGCTACAGAAATCCTGTATATTGCGAATGCCTACGCCGAGGCTAATGAACCCTTCCTAACTGCTTCGTTCCACACCTCCGATACTCATGGACGCTGCATCTCAACACATTCAGGTTACAGAACTAATCTATACTCTGTCTCCTACATGCAAATACAGACATTGCGCACATTAGGTATGCCTATTCTCAAGCTACAGAACTCTGAAACAGCTTTGCACTCCACTAGCATACAGAACTCCCGTGAACTGCTTCTCTCTAGAGCAAGGACCAAGAACGCCCATAAGCTGCATTTCCTAGAGTCATTCTCTAAAAATCCCGCATATTGCGAATACCTACTCCCAGGCTAATGAACCCTTCCTAACTGCTTCGTTCCACACTTCCGATACAGAACTCATGGACGCTGCATCTCACCACATTCAGGTTACAGAACTAATCTATACTCTGTCTCCTACATGCAAATACAGACATTGCGCACATTAGGTATGCCTATTCTCAAGCTACAGAACTCTGAAACAGCTTTGCACTCCACTAGCATACAGAACTCCCGTGAACTGCTTCTCTCTAGAGCAAGGACCAAGAACGCCCATAAGCTGCATTTCCTAGAGTCATTCTCTAAAAATCCCGCATATTGCGAATACCTACTCCCAGGCTACAGAACTCTTCCAAACTGCTTCATTCCACACCTCCGATACACAACTCATGTAGCCTGCTTCTCACCACACTCAGGTTACAGAAGTCCTGTAATCTCTCTCTCCTACATGCAGGCTACAGACTTTGCGCACATGGTGTAATCGTATTCCCAGGCTGGAGAACTCTGAAACAACTTTGCACTCCACTAGCATACAGAACTCCCGTGAACTGCATCTCTCTAGAGCAAGGACGCAGAGTGCCCATAAGCAGGCGTCTCCTACAGTCAGGCTACAGACATTGCATACATTGTGTCATCCTATTCCCTGACAACAGGACTCTGAAACAACTTTGCACTCCACTAGCATACAGAACTCCCTTGAACTGCTTCTCTCTAGAGCAATGACGCAGAGCGCCCATAAGCTGCATTTCCTAGAGTCATTCTCTACAAATCACGCATATTGCGAATACCTACTCCCAGGCTACAGAACTCTTCCAAACTGCTTCATTCCACACTGCCGATACAGAACTCATGTTCGCTGCATCTCACCACACTCAGGTTTGAGAATTCCGGTAAGCACTATCTCCTACACGTAGGCTACAGATGTAGCGCACATTAGGTAAGCCTTACACAAGCTGCAGAACGCTGAAACAGCTTCGCATTCCACTAGCATACAGAACTCCTGTGAACTTCATCTCAATAGAACAAGGTCGCAGAATGCCCATAAGCTACGTTTCCTACAGTCAGGCTACACAAAACCCGTATATTGCGAATGCCTACACCGAGGCTAATGAACCCTTCCTAACTGCTTCGTTCCACACTTCCGATACAGAACTCATGGACGCTGCATCTCACCAAATTCAGGTTACAGAACTCCTCTATGCTCTGTTTCCTACACTCAGGCTACAGACATTGCACACATTAGGTAAGCCTATTCCCAAGCTACAGAACTCTGAAACAGCTTTGCACTCCACTAGCATACAGAACTCCCGTGAACTGCATCTCTCCAGAGCAAGGACGCAGAACGCCCATAAGCTGCGTTTCCTACAGTCAGGCTACACAAATCCCGCATATTGCGAATACCTACTCCCAGGCTAATGAACCCTTCCTAACTGCTTCGTTCCACACTTCCGATACAGAACTCATGGACGCTGCATCTCACCACATTCAGGTTACAGAACTCCTCTATACTCTGTCTCCTACATGCAGGCTACAGACATTGCGCACATTAGGTATGCCTATTCCCAAGCTACAGAACTCTGAAACAGCTTTGCACTCCACTAGCATACAGAACTCCCGTGAACTGCTTCTCTCTAGAGCAAGGACCAAGAACGCCCATAAGCTGCATTTCCTAGAGTCATTCTCTACAAATCCCGCATATTGCGAATACCTACTCCCAGGCTACAGAACTCTTCCAAACTGCTTCATTCCACACTTCCGATACAGAACTCATGTTCGCTGCATCTCACCACACTCAGGTTTGAGAATTCCTGTAAGCACTGTCTCCTACACGCAGGCTACAGATGTAGCGCACATTAGGTAAGCCTATTCACAAGCTGCAGAATGCTGAAACAGCTTCGCATTCCACTAGCATACAGAACTCCCATGAACTGCTTCTCTCTAGAGCAAGGACCAAGAACGCCCATAAGCTGCGTTTCCTACAGTCAGGCTACACAAATCCCGCATATTGTGAATACCTACTCCCAGGCTACAGAACTCTTCCAAACTGCTTCATTCCACACTTCCGATACAGAACTCATGTTCGCTGCATCTCACCACACTCAGGTTTGAGAATTCCTGTAAGCTCTGCCTCCTACACGCAGGCTACAGATGTAGCGCACATCAGGTAAGCCTATTCCCAAGCTACAGAACTCTGAAACAGCTTTGCACTCCACTAGCATACAGAACTCCCGTGAACTGCATCTCTCTAGAGCAAGGACGCAGAGTGCCCATAAGCAGGCGACTCTTACAGTCAGGCTACAGACATTGCATACATTGTGTCATCCTATTCCCTGACAACAGGACTCTGAAACAACTTTGCAATCCACTAGCATACAGAACTCCTGTGAACTGCATCTCAATAGAACAAGGTCGCAGAACGCCCATAAGCTACGTTTCCTACAGTCAGGCTACACAAATCCCACATATTGCGAATACCTACTCCCAGGCTACAGAACTTTTCCAAACTGCTTCATTCCACACCTCCGATACACAACTCATGTAGCCTGCTTCTCACCACACTCAGGTTACAGAAGTCCTGTAATCTCTCTCTCCTACATGCAGGCTACAGACTTTGCGCACATGGTGTAATCGTATTCCCAGGCTGGAGAACTCTGAAACAACTTTGCACTCCACTAGCATACAGAACTCCCGTGAACTGCATCTCTCTAGAGCAAGGACGCAGAGTGCCCATAAGCAGGCGTCTCCTACAGTCAGGCTACAGAAATCCTGTATATTGCGAATGCCTACGCCGAGGCTAATGAACCCTTCCTAACTGCTTCGTTCCACACCTCCGATACTCATGGACGCTGCATCTCAACACATTCAGCTTAGCAAACTCTTGTACGCTCTGTCTCCTACACGCCAGCTACAGACATTGCATACATTGTGTCATCCTATTCCCTGACAACAGGACTCTGAAACAACTTTGCACTCCACTAGCATACAGAAATCCCGTGAACTGCTTCACTCTAGAGCAATGACGCAGAACGCCCATAAGCTGCGTTTCCTACAGTCAGGCTACACAAATCCCGCATATTGCGAATACCTACTCCCAGGCTAATGAACCCTTCCTAACTGCTTCGTTCCACACTTCCGATACAGAACTCATGGACGCTGCATCTCACCACATTCAGGTTACAGAACTCCTCTATACTCTGTCTCCTACATGCAAATACAGACATTGCGCACATTAGGTATGCCTATTCTCAAGCTACAGAACTCTGAAACAGCTTTGCACTCCACTAGCATAAAGAACTCCCGTGAACTGCTTCTCTCTAGAGCAAGGAACAAGAACGCCCATAAGCTGCATTTCCTAGAGTCATTCTCTACAAATCCCGCATATTGCGAATACCTACTCCCAGGCTACAGAACTCTTCCAAACTGCTTCATTCCACACCTCCGATACACAACTCATGTAGCCTGCTTCTCACCACACTCAGGTTACAGAAGTCCTGTAATCTCTCTCTCCTACATTCAGGCTACAGACTTTGCGCACATGGTGTAATCGTATTCCCAGGCTGGAGAACTCTGAAACAACTTTGCACTCCACTAGCATACAGAACTCCCGTGAACTGCATCTCTCTAGAGCAAGGACGCAGAGTGCCCATAAGCAGGCGTCTCCTACAGTCAGGCTACAGACATTGCATACATTGTGTCATCCTATTCCCTGACAACAGGACTCTGAAACTACTTTGCACTCCACTAGCATACAGAACTCCCTTGAACTGCTTCTCTCTAGAGCAATGACGCAGAGCGCCCATAAGCTGCATTTCCTAGAGTCATTCTCTACAAATCACGCATATTGCGAATACCTACTCCCAGGCTACAGAACTCTTCCAAACTGCTTCATTCCACACTGCCGATACAGAACTCATGTTCGCTGCATCTCACCACACTCAGGTTTGAGAATTCCTGTAAGCACTATCTCCTACACGTAGGCTACAGATGTAGCGCACATTAGGTAAGCCTATTCACAAGCTGCAGAACGCTGAAACAGCTTCGCATTCCACTAGCATACAGAACTCCTGTGAACTTCATCTCAATAGAACAAGGTCGCAGAACGCCCATAAGCTACGTTTCCTACAGTCAGGCTACACAAAACCCGTATATTGCGAATGCCTACACCGAGGCTAATGAACCCTTCCTAACTGCTTCGTTCCACACTTCCGATACAGAACTCATGGACGCTGCATCTCACCAAATTCAGGTTACAGAACTCCTCTATGCTCTGTTTCCTACACTCAGGCTACAGACATTGCACACATTAGGTAAGCCTATTCCCAAGCTACAGAACTCTGAAACAGCTTTGCACTCCACTAGCATACAGAACTCCCGTGAACTGCATCTCTCCAGAGCAAGGACGCAGAACGCCCATAAGCTGCGTTTCCTACAGTCAGGCTACACAAATCCCGCATATTGCGAATACCTACTCCCAGGCTAATGAACCCTTCCTAACTGCTTCGTTCCACACTTCCGATACAGAACTCATGGACGCTGCATCTCACCACATTCAGGTTACAGAACTCCTCTATACTCTGTCTCCTACATGCAGGCTACAGACATTGCGCACATTAGGTATGCCTATTCCCAAGCTACAGAACTCTGAAACAGCTTTGCACTCCACTAGCATACAGAACTCCCGTGAACTGCTTCTCTCTAGAGCAAGGACCAAGAACGCCCATAAGCTGCATTTCCTAGAGTCATTCTCTACAAATCACGCATATTGCGAATACCTACTCCCAGGCTACAGAACTCTTCCAAACTGCTTCATTCCACACTTCCGATACAGAACTCATGTTCGCTGCATCTCACCACACTCAGGTTTGAGAATTCCTGTAAGCTCTGCCTCCTACACGCAGGCTACAGATGTAGCGCACATCAGGTAAGCCTATTCCCAAGCTACAGAACTCTGAAACAGCTTTGCACTCCACTAGCATACAGAACTCCCGTGAACTGCATCTCTCTAGAGCAAGGACGCAGAGTGCCCATAAGCAGGCGACTCTTACAGTCAGGCTACAGACATTGCATACATTGTGTCATCCTATTCCCTGACAACAGGACTCTGAAACAACTTTGCAATCCACTAGCATACAGAACTCCTGTGAACTGCATCTCAATAGAACAAGGTCGCAGAACGCCCATAAGCTACGTTTCCTACAGTCAGGCTACACAAATCCCACATATTGCGAATACCTACTCCCAGGCTACAGAACTTTTCCAAACTGCTTCATTCCACACCTCCGATACACAACTCATGTAGCCTGCTTCTCACCACACTCAGGTTACAGAAGTCCTGTAATCTCTCTCTCCTACATGCAGGCTACAGACTTTGCGCACATGGTGTAATCGTATTCCCAGGCTGGAGAACTCTGAAACAACTTTGCACTCCACTAGCATACAGAACTCCCGTGAACTGCATCTCTCTAGAGCAAGGACGCAGAGTGCCCATAAGCAGGCGTCTCCTACAGTCAGGCTACAGAAATCCTGTATATTGCGAATGCCTACGCCGAGGCTAATGAACCCTTCCTAACTGCTTCGTTCCACACCTCCGATACTCATGGACGCTGCATCTCAACACATTCAGCTTAGCAAACTCTTGTACGCTCTGTCTCCTACACGCCAGCTACAGACATTGCATACATTGTGTCATCCTATTCCCTGACAACAGGACTCTGAAACAACTTTGCACTCCACTAGCATACAGAAATCCCGTGAACTGCTTCACTCTAGAGCAATGACGCAGAACGCCCATAAGCTGCGTTTCCTACAGTCAGGCTACACAAATCCCGCATATTGCGAATACCTACTCCCAGGCTAATGAACCCTTCCTAACTGCTTCGTTCCACACTTCCGATACAGAACTCATGGACGCTGCATCTCACCACATTCAGGTTACAGAACTCCTCTATACTCTGTCTCCTACATGCAAATACAGACATTGCGCACATTAGGTATGCCTATTCTCAAGCTACAGAACTCTGAAACAGCTTTGCACTCCACTAGCATAAAGAACTCCCGTGAACTGCTTCTCTCTAGAGCAAGGAACAAGAACGCCCATAAGCTGCATTTCCTAGAGTCATTCTCTACAAATCCCGCATATTGCGAATACCTACTCCCAGGCTACAGAACTCTTCCAAACTGCTTCATTCCACACCTCCGATACACAACTCATGTAGCCTGCTTCTCACCACACTCAGGTTACAGAAGTCCTGTAATCTCTCTCTCCTACATTCAGGCTACAGACTTTGCGCACATGGTGTAATCGTATTCCCAGGCTGGAGAACTCTGAAACAACTTTGCACTCCACTAGCATACAGAACTCCCGTGAACTGCATCTCTCTAGAGCAAGGACGCAGAGTGCCCATAAGCAGGCGTCTCCTACAGTCAGGCTACAGACATTGCATACATTGTGTCATCCTATTCCCTGACAACAGGACTCTGAAACTACTTTGCACTCCACTAGCATACAGAACTCCCTTGAACTGCTTCTCTCTAGAGCAATGACGCAGAGCGCCCATAAGCTGCATTTCCTAGAGTCATTCTCTACAAATCACGCATATTGCGAATACCTACTCCCAGGCTACAGAACTCTTCCAAACTGCTTCATTCCACACTGCCGATACAGAACTCATGTTCGCTGCATCTCACCACACTCAGGTTTGAGAATTCCTGTAAGCACTATCTCCTACACGTAGGCTACAGATGTAGCGCACATTAGGTAAGCCTATTCACAAGCTGCAGAACGCTGAAACAGCTTCGCATTCCACTAGCATACAGAACTCCTGTGAACTTCATCTCAATAGAACAAGGTCGCAGAACGCCCATAAGCTACGTTTCCTACAGTCAGGCTACACAAAACCCGTATATTGCGAATGCCTACACCGAGGCTAATGAACCCTTCCTAACTGCTTCGTTCCACACTTCCGATACAGAACTCATGGACGCTGCATCTCACCAAATTCAGGTTACAGAACTCCTCTATGCTCTGTTTCCTACACTCAGGCTACAGACATTGCACACATTAGGTAAGCCTATTCCCAAGCTACAGAACTCTGAAACAGCTTTGCACTCCACTAGCATACAGAACTCCCGTGAACTGCATCTCTCCAGAGCAAGGACGCAGAACGCCCATAAGCTGCGTTTCCTACAGTCAGGCTACACAAATCCCGCATATTGCGAATACCTACTCCCAGGCTAATGAACCCTTCCTAACTGCTTCGTTCCACACTTCCGATACAGAACTCATGGACGCTGCATCTCACCACATTCAGGTTACAGAACTCCTCTATACTCTGTCTCCTACATGCAGGCTACAGACATTGCGCACATTAGGTATGCCTATTCCCAAGCTACAGAACTCTGAAACAGCTTTGCACTCCACTAGCATACAGAACTCCCGTGAACTGCTTCTCTCTAGAGCAAGGACCAAGAACGCCCATAAGCTGCATTTCCTAGAGTCATTCTCTACAAATCACGCATATTGCGAATACCTACTCCCAGGCTACAGAACTCTTCCAAACTGCTTCATTCCACACTTCCGATACAGAACTCATGTTCGCTGCATCTCACCACACTCAGGTTTGAGAATTCCTGTAAGCACTGTCTCCTACACGCAGGCTACAGATGTAGCGCACATTAGGTAAGCCTATTCACAAGCTGCAGAATGCTGAAACAGCTTCGCATTCCACTAGCATACAGAACTCCCGTGAACTGCTTCTCTCTAGAGCTAGGACCAAGAACGCCCATAAGCTGCGTTTCCTACAGTCAGGCTACACAAATCCCGCATATTGTGAATACCTACTCCCAGGCTACAGAACTCTTCCAAACTGCTTCATTCCACACTTCCGATACAGAACTCATGTTCGCTGCATCTCACCACACTCAGGTTTGAGAATTCCTGTAAGCTCTGCCTCCTACACGCAGGCTACAGATGTAGCGCACATCAGGTAAGCCTATTCCCAAGCTACAGAACTCTGAAACAGCTTTGCACTCCACTAGCATACAGAACTCCCGTGAACTGCATCTCTCTAGAGCAAGGACGCAGAGTGCCCATAAGCAGGCGACTCTTACAGTCAGGCTACAGACATTGCATACATTGTGTCATCCTATTCCCTGACAACAGGACTCTGAAACAACTTTGCACTCCACTAGCATACAGAACTCCCTTGAACTGCTTCTCTCTAGAGCAATGACGCAGAGCGCCCATAAGCTGCATTTCCTAGAGTCATTCTCTACAAATCACGCATATTGCGAATACCTACTCCCAGGCTACAGAACTCTTCCAAACTGCTTCATTCCACACTGCCGATACAGAACTCATGTTCGCTGCATCTCACCACACTCAGGTTTGAGAATTCCTGTAAGCACTATCTCCTACACGTAGGCTACAGATGTAGCGCACATTAGGTAAGCCTTTTCACAAGCTGCAGAACGCTGAAACAGCTTCGCATTCCACTAGCATACAGAACTCCTGTGAACTGCATCTCAATAGAACAAGGTCGCAGAACGCCCATAAGCTACGTTTCCTACAGTCAGGCTACACAAATCCCACATATTGCGAATACCTACTCCCAGGCTACAGAACTTTTCCAAACTGCTTCATTCCACACCTCCGATACACAACTCATGTAGCCTGCTTCTCACCACACTCAGGTTACAGAAGTCCTGTAATCTCTCTCTCCTACATGCAGGCTACAGACTTTGCGCACATGGTGTAATCGTATTCCCAGGCTGGAGAACTCTGAAACAACTTTGCACTCCACTAGCATACAGAACTCCCGTGAACTGCATCTCTCTAGAGCAAGGACGCAGAGTGCCCATAAGCAGGCGTCTCCTACAGTCAGGCTACAGAAATCCTGTATATTGCGAATGCCTACGCCGAGGCTAATGAACCCTTCCTAACTGCTTCGTTCCACACCTCCGATACTCATGGACGCTGCATCTCAACACATTCAGCTTAGCAAACTCCTGTACGCTCTGTCTCCTACACGCCAGCTACAGACATTGCATACATTGTGTCATCCTATTCCCTGACAACAGGACTCTGAAACAACTTTGCACTCCACTAGCATACAGAAATCCCGTGAACTGCTTCACTCTAGAGCAATGACGCAGAACGCCCATAAGCTGCGTTTCCTACAGTCAGGCTACACAAATCCCGCATATTGCGAATACCTACTCCCAGGCTAATGAACCCTTCCTAACTGCTTCGTTCCACACTTCCGATACAGAACTCATGGACGCTGCATCTCACTACATTCAGGTTACAGAACTCCTCTATACTCTGTCTCCTACATGCAAATACAGACATTGCGCACATTAGGTATGCCTATTCTCAAGCTACAGAACTCTGAAACAGCTTTGCACTCCACTAGCATACAGAACTCAAGTGAACTGCTTCTCTCTAGAGCAAGGACCAAGAACGCCCATAAGCTGCATTTCCTAGAGTCATTCTCTACAAATCCCGCATATTGCGAATACCTACTCCCAGGCTACAGAACTCTTCCAAACTGCTTCATTCCACACCTCCGATACACAACTCATGTAGCCTGCTTCTCACCACACTCAGGTTACAGAAGTCCTGTAATCTCTCTCTCCTACATGCAGGCTACAGACTTTGCGCACATGGTGTAATCGTATTCCCAGGCAGGAGAACTCTGAAACAACTTTGCACTCCACTAGCATACAGAACTCCCGTGAACTGCATCTCTCTAGAGCAAGGACGCAGAGTGCCCATAAGCAGGCGTCTCCTACAGTCAGGGTACAGAAATCTGTATATTGCGAATGCCTACGCCGAGGCTAATGAACCCTTCCTAACTGCTTCGTTCCACACTTCCGATACAGAACTCATGTTCGCTGCATCTCACCACATTCAGGTTACAGAACTCCTCTATACTCTGTCTCCTACATGCAGGCTACAGACATTGCGCACATTAGGTATGCCTATTCCCAAGCTACAGAACTCTGAAACAGCTTTGCACTCCACTAGCATACAGAACTCCCTTGAACTGCTTCTCTCTAGAGCAAGGACCAAGAACGCCCATAAGCTGCATTTCCTAGAGTCATTCTCTACAAATCCCGCATATTGCGAATACCTACTCCCAGGCTACAGAACTCTTCCAAACTGCTTCATTCCACACTGCCGATACAGAACTCATGTTCGCTGCATCTCACCACACTCAGGTTTGAGAATTCCTGTAAGCACTGTCTCCTACACGCAGGCTACAGATGTAGCGCACATTAGGTAAGCCTATTCACAAGCTGCAGAACGCTGAAACAGCTTCGCATTCCACTAGCATACAGAACTCCCGTGAACTGTATCTCTCTAGAGCAAGGACGCAGAACGCCCATAAGCTGCGTTTCCTACAGTCAAGCTACACAAATCCCGCATATTGTGAATACCTACTGCCAGGCTACAGAACTCTTCCAAACTGCTTCATTCCACACTTCCGATACAAAACTCATGTTCGCTGCATCTCACCACACTGCAGGTTTGAGAATTCCTGTAAGCTCTGCCTCCTACACGCAGGCTACAGATGTAGCGCACATCAGGTAAGCCTATTCCCAAGCTACAGAACTCTGAAACAGCTTTGCACTCCACTAGCATACAGAACTCCCGTGAACTGCATCTCTCTAGAGCAAGGACGCAGAGTGCCCATAAGCAGGCGTCTCTTACAGTCAGGCTACAGACATTGCATACATTGTGTCATCCTATTCCCTGACAACAGGACTCTGAAACAACTTTGCACTCCACTAGCATACAGAACTCCCTTGAACTGCTTCTCTCTAGAGCAATGACGCAGAGCGCCCATAAGCTGCATTTCCTAGAGTCATTCTCTACAAATCCCGCGTATTGCGAATACCTACTCCCAGGCTACAGAACTCTTCCAAACTGCTTCATTCCACACTGCCGATACAGAACTCATGTTCGCTGCATCTCACCACACTCAGGTTTGAGAATTCCTGTAAGCACTATCTCCTACACGTAGGCTACAGATGTAGCGCACATTAGGTAAGCCTTTTCACAAGCTGCAGAACGCTGAAACAGCTTCGCATTCCACTAGCATACAGAACTCCTGTGAACTGCATCTCAATAGAACAAGGTCGCAGAACGCCCATAAGCTACGTTTCCTACAGTCAGGCTACACAAATCCCACATATTGCGAATACCTACTCCCAGGCTACAGAACTTTTCCAAACTGCTTCATTCCACACCTCCGATACACAACTCATGTAGCCTGCTTCTCACCACACTCAGGTTACAGAAGTCCTGTAATCTCTCTCTCCTACATGCAGGCTACAGACTTTGCGCACATGGTGTAATCGTATTCCCAGGCTGGAGAACTCTGAAACAACTTTGCACTCCACTAGCATACAGAACTCCCGTGAACTGCATCTCTCTAGAGCAAGGACGCAGAGTGCCCATAAGCAGGCGTCTCCTACAGTCAGGCTACAGAAATCCTGTATATTGCGAATGCCTACGCCGAGGCTAATGAACCCTTCCTAACTGCTTCGTTCCACACCTCCGATACAGATCTCATGGACGCTGCATCTCAACACACTCAGCTTAGCAAACTCCTGTACGCTCTGTCTCCTACACGCCAGCTACAGACATTGCACACATTGTGTCATCGTATTCCCTGACAACAGGACTCTGAAACAACTTTGCAATCCACTAGCATACAGAAATCCCGTGAACTGCTTCACTCTAGAGCAATGACGCAGAACGCCCATAAGCTGTGTTTCCTACAGTCAGGCTACACAAATCCCGCATATTGCGAATACCTACTCCCAGGCTAATGAACCCTTCCTAACTGCTTCGTTCCACACTTCCGATACAGAACTCATGGACGCTGCATCTCACCACATTCAGGTTACAGAACTCCTCTATACTCTGTCTCCTACATGCAGGCTACAGACATTGCATACATTGTGTCATCCTTTTCCCTGACAACAGGACTCTGAAACAACTTTGCACTCCACTAGCATACAGAACTCCCTTGAACTGCTTCTCTCTAGAGCAATGACGCAGAGCGCCCATAAGCTGCATTTCCTAGAGTCATTCTCTACAAATCCCGCATATTGCGAATACCTACTCCCAGGCTACAGAACTCTTCCAAACTGCTTCATTCCACACTGCCGATACAGAACTCATGTTCGCTGCATCTCACCACACTCAGGTTTGAGAATTCCTGTAAGCTCTGCCTCCTACTCGCAGGCTACAGATGTAGCGCACATTAGGTAAGCCTATTCCCAAGCTGCAGAACGCTGAAACAGCTTCGCTTTCCACTAGCATACAGAACTCCTGTGAACTGAATCTCTCTAGAGCAAGGACGCAGAACGCCCATAAGCTACGTTTCCTACAGTCAGGCTACACAAATCCTGCATATTGCGAATACCTACTCCCAGGCTACAGAACTTTTCCAAACTGCTTCGTTCCACACCTCCAATACACAATCATGTAGCCTGCTTCTCACCACACTCAGGTTACAGAAGTCCTGTAATCTCTCTCTCCTACATGTAGGCTACAGACTTTGCGCACATGGTGTAATCGTATTCCCAGGCTGGAGAACTCTGAAACAACTTTGCACTCCACTAGCATACAGAACTCCCGTGAACTGCATCTCTCTAGAGCAAGGACGCAGAGTGCCCATAAGCAGGCGTCTCCTACAGTCAGGCTACAGAAATCCTGTATATTGCGAATGCCTACGCCGAGGCTAATGAACCCTTCCTAACTGCTTCGTTCCACACCTCCGATACAGATCTCATGGACGCTGCATCTCAACACACTCAGCTTAGCAAACTCCTGTACGCTCTGTCTCCTACACGCCAGCTACAGACATTACACACATTGTGTCATCGTATTCCCTGACAACAGGACTCTGAAACAACTTTGCAATCCACTAGCATACAGAAATCCCGTGAACTGCTTCACTCTAGAGCAATGACGCAGAACGCCCATAAGCTGTGTTTCCTACAGTCAGGCTACACAAATCCCGCATATTGCGAATACCTACTCCCAGGCTAATGAACCCTTCCTAACTGCTTCGTTCCACACTTCCGATACAGAACTCATGGACGCTGCATCTCACCACACTCAGGTTACAGAACTCCTCTATACTCTGTCTCCTACATGCCGGCTACAGACATTGCATACATTGTGTCATCCTATTCCCTGACAACAGAACTCTGAAACAACTTTGCACTCCACTAGCATACAGAACTCCCGTGAACTGCATCTCTCTAGAGAAGGACGCAGAGTGCCCATAAGCAGGCGTCTCCTACAGTCAGGTTACAGAAATCCCGTATATTGCGAATGCCTACGCCGAGGCTAATGAACCCTTCCTAACTGCTTCGTTCCACACTTCCGATACAGAACTCATGGACGCTGCATCTCACCACATTCAGGTTACAGAACTCCTCTATGCTCTGTTTCCTACACTCAGGCTACAGACATTGCACACATTAGGTAAGCCTATTCCTAAGTTACAGAACTCTGAAACAGCTTTGCACTCCACTAGCATACAGAACTCCCGTGAACTGCATCTCTCCAGAGCAAGGACGCAGAACGCCAATAAGCAGGCGTCTCTTACAGTCAGGCTACAGACATTGCATACATTGTGTCATCCTATTCCCTGACAACAGGACTCTGAAACAACTTTGCACTCCACTAGCATACAGAACTCCCTTGAACTGCTTCTCTCTAGAGCAATGACGCAGAGCGCCCATAAGCTGCATTTCCTAGAGACATTCTCTACAAATCCCGCATATTTCGAATACCTACTCCCAGGCTACAGAACTCTTCCAAACTGCTTCATTCCACACTTCCGATACAGAACTCAATTTCGCTGCATATCACCACACTCAGGTTTGAGAATTCCTGTAAGCACTGTCTCCTACACGCAGGCTACAGATGTAGCGCACATTAGGTAAGCCTATTCCCAAGCTACAGAACTCTGAAACAGCTTTGCACTCCACTAGCATACAGAACTCCCTTGATCTGCTTCTCTCTAGAGCAATGACGCAGAGCGCCCATAAGCTGCATTTCCTAGAGTCATACTCTACAAATCCCGCATATTGCGAATACCTACTCCCAGGCTACAGAACTCTTCCAAACTGCTTCATTCCACACTGCCGATACAGAACTCATGTTCGCTGCATCTCACCACACTCAGGTTTGAGAATTCCTGTAAGCTCTGCCTCCTACTCGCAGGCTACAGATGTAGCGCACATTAGGTAAGCCTATTCCCAAGCTGCAGAACGCTGAAACAGCTTCGCATTCCACTAGCATACAGAACTCCTGTGAACTGAATCTCTCTAGAGCAAGGACGCAGAACGCCCATAAGCTACGTTTCCTACAGTCAGGCTACACAAATCCTGCATATTGCGAATACCTACTCCCAGGCTACAGAACTTTTCCAAACTGCTTCGTTCCACACCTCCAATACACAATCATGTAGCCTGCTTCTCACCACACTCAGGTTACAGAAGTCCTGTAATCTCTCTCTCCTACATGTAGGCTACAGACTTTGCGCACATGGTGTAATCGTATTCCCAGGCTGGAGAACTCTGAAACAACTTTGCACTCCACTAGCATACAGAACTCCCGTGAACTGCATCTCTCCAGAGCAAGGACGCAGAACGCCAATAAGCAGGCGTCTCTTACAGTCAGGCTACAGACATTGCATACATTGTGTCATCCTATTCCCTGACAACAGGACTCTGAAACAACTTTGCACTCCACTAGCATACAGAACTCCCTTGAACTGCTTCTCTCTAGAGCAATGACGCAGAGCGCCCATAAGCTGCATTTCCTAGAGACATTCTCTACAAATCCCGCATATTTCGAATACCTACTCCCAGGCTACAGAACTCTTCCAAACTGCTTCATTCCACACTTCCGATACAGAACTCAATTTCGCTGCATATCACCACACTCAGGTTTGAGAATTCCTGTAAGCACTGTCTCCTACACGCAGGCTACAGATGTAGCGCACATTAGGTAAGCCTATTCCCAAGCTACAGAACTCTGAAACAGCTTTGCACTCCACTAGCATACAGAACTCCCTTGATCTGCTTCTCTCTAGAGCAATGACGCAGAGCGCCCATAAGCTGCATTTCCTAGAGTCATACTCTACAAATCCCGCATATTGCGAATACCTACTCCCAGGCTACAGAACTCTTCCAAACTGCTTCATTCCACACTGCCGATACAGAACTCATGTTCGCTGCATCTCACCACACTCAGGTTTGAGAATTCCTGTAAGCTCTGCCTCCTACTCGCAGGCTACAGATGTAGCGCACATTAGGTAAGCCTATTCCCAAGCTGCAGAACGCTGAAACAGCTTCGCATTCCACTAGCATACAGAACTCCTGTGAACTGAATCTCTCTAGAGCAAGGACGCAGAACGCCCATAAGCTACGTTTCCTACAGTCAGGCTACACAAATCCTGCATATTGCGAATACCTACTCCCAGGCTACAGAACTTTTCCAAACTGCTTCGTTCCACACCTCCAATACACAATCATGTAGCCTGCTTCTCACCACACTCAGGTTACAGAAGTCCTGTAATCTCTCTCTCCTACATGTAGGCTACAGACTTTGCGCACATGGTGTAATCGTATTCCCAGGCTGGAGAACTCTGAAACAACTTTGCACTCCACTAGCATACAGAACTCCCGTGAACTGCATCTCTCTAGAGCAAGGACGCAGAGTGCCCATAAGCAGGCGTCTCCTACAGTCAGGCTACAGAAATCCTGTATATTGCGAATGCCTACGCCGAGGCTAATGAACCCTTCCTAACTGCTTCGTTCCACACCTCCGATACAGATCTCATGGACGCTGCATCTCAACACACTCAGCTTAGCAAACTCCTGTACGCTCTGTCTCCTACACGCCAGCTACAGACATTACACACATTGTGTCATCGTATTCCCTGACAACAGGACTCTGAAACAACTTTGCAATCCACTAGCATACAGAAATCCCGTGAACTGCTTCACTCTAGAGCAATGACGCAGAACGCCCATAAGCTGTGTTTCCTACAGTCAGGCTACACAAATCCCGCATATTGCGAATACCTACTCCCAGGCTAATGAACCCTTCCTAACTGCTTCGTTCCACACTTCCGATACAGAACTCATGGACGCTGCATCTCACCACACTCAGGTTACAGAACTCCTCTATACTCTGTCTCCTACATGCCGGCTACAGACATTGCATACATTGTGTCATCCTATTCCCTGACAACAGAACTCTGAAACAACTTTGCACTCCACTAGCATACAGAACTCCCGTGAACTGCATCTCTCTAGAGAAGGACGCAGAGTGCCCATAAGCAGGCGTCTCCTACAGTCAGGTTACAGAAATCCCGTATATTGCGAATGCCTACGCCGAGGCTAATGAACCCTTCCTAACTGCTTCGTTCCACACTTCCGATACAGAACTCATGGACGCTGCATCTCACCACATTCAGGTTACAGAACTCCTCTATGCTCTGTTTCCTACACTCAGGCTACAGACATTGCACACATTAGGTAAGCCTATTCCTAAGCTACAGAACTCTGAAACAGCTTTGCACTCCACTAGCATACAGAACTCCCGTGAACTGCATCTCTCCAGAGCAAGGACGCAGAACGCCAATAAGCAGGCGTCTCTTACAGTCAGGCTACAGACATTGCATACATTGTGTCATCCTATTCCCTGACAACAGGACTCTGAAACAACTTTGCACTCCACTAGCATACAGAACTCCCTTGAACTGCTTCTCTCTAGAGCAATGACGCAGAGCGCCCATAAGCTGCATTTCCTAGAGACATTCTCTACAAATCCCGCATATTTCGAATACCTACTCCCAGGCTACAGAACTCTTCCAAACTGCTTCATTCCACACTTCCGATACAGAACTCAATTTCGCTGCATATCACCACACTCAGGTTTGAGAATTCCTGTAAGCACTGTCTCCTACACGCAGGCTACAGATGTAGCGCACATTAGGTAAGCCTATTCCCAAGCTACAGAACTCTGAAACAGCTTTGCACTCCACTAGCATACAGAACTCCCTTGATCTGCTTCTCTCTAGAGCAAGGACCAAGAGCGCCCATAAGCTGCATTTCCTAGAGTCATACTCTACAAATCCCGCATATTGCGAATACCTACTCCCAGGCTACAGAACTCTTCCAAACTGCTTCATTCCACACTGCCGATACAGAACTCATGTTCGCTGCATCTCACCACACTCAGGTTTGAGAATTCCTGTAAGCACTGTCTCCTACACGCAGGCTACAGATGTAGCGCACATTAGGTAAGCCTATTCACAAGCTGCAGAACGCTGAAACAGCTTCGCATTCCACTAGCATACAGAACTCCCGTGAACTGTATCTCTCTAGAGCAAGGACGCAGAATGCCCATAAGCTGCGTTTCCTACAGTCAGGCTACACAAATCCCGCATATTGCGAATACCTACTCCCAGGCTACAGAACTCTTCCAAACTGCTTCATTCCACACTTCCAATACAGAACTCATGTTCGCTGCATCTCACCATACTCAGGTTTGAGAATTCCTGTAAGCTCTGCCTCCTACACGCAGGCTACAGATGTAGCGCACATCAGGTAAGCCTATTCACAAGCTGCAGAACGTTTAAACAGCTTCGCATTCCACTAGCATACAAAACTCCGGTGAACTGCATCTCTCTAGAGCAAGGACGCAGAGCGCCCATAAGCTGCGTTTCCTACAGTCAGGCTACACAAATCCCGCATATTGCGAATACCTACTCCCAGGCTAATGAACCCTTCCTAACTGCTTCGTTCCACACTTCCGATACAGAACTCTGGACGCTGCATCTCACCACATTCAGGTTACAGAACTCCTCTATACTCTGTCTCCTACATGCAGGCTACAGACATTGCGCACATTAGGTATGCCTATTCCCAAGCTTCAGAACTCTGAAACAGCTTTGCACTCCACTAGCATACAGAACTCCCGTGAACTGCTTCTCTCTAGAGCAAGGACCAAGAGCGCAAATAAGCTGCATTTCCTAGAGTCATTCTCTACAAATCCCGCATATTGCGAATACCTACTCCCAGGCTACAGAACTCTTCCAAACTGCTTCATTCCACACTTCCGATACAGAACTCATGTTCGCTGCATCTCACCACACTCAGGTTTGAGAATTCCTGTAAGCACTGTCTCCTACACGCAGGCTACAGATGTAGCGCACATTAGGTAAGCCTATTCACAAGCGGCAGAACGCTGAAACAGCTTCGCATTCCACTAGCATACAGAACTCCCGTGAACTGTATCTCTCTAGAGCAAGGACGCAGAACGCCCATAAGCTGCGTTTCCTACAGTCAAGCTACACAAATCCCGCATATTGCGAATACCTACTCCCAGGCTACAGAACTCTTCCAAACTGCTTCATTCCACACTTCCGATACAAAACTCATGTTCGCTGCATCTCACCACACTCAGGTTTGAGAATTCCTGTAAGCTCTGCCTCCTACACGCAGGCTACAGATGTAGCGCACATCAGGTAAGCCTATTCCCAAGCTACAGAACTCTGAAACAGCTTTGCACTCCACTAGCATACAGAACTCCCGTGAAGTGCATCTCTCTAGAGCAAGGACGCAGAGTGCCCATAAGCAGGCGTCTCTTACAGTCAGGCTACAGACATTGCATACATTGTGTCATCCTATTCCCTGACAACAGGACTCTGAAACAACTTTGCACTCCACTAGCATACAGAACTCCCTTGAACTGCTTCTCTCTAGAGCAATGACGCAGAGCGCCCATAAGCTGCATTTCTTGAGTCATTCTCTACAAATCCCGCATATTGCGAATACCTACTCCCAGGCTACAGAACTCTTCCAAACTGCTTCATTCCACACTGCCGATACAGAACTCATGTTCGCTGCATCTCACCACACTCAGGTTTGAGAATTCCTGTAAGCACTATCTCCTACACGTAGGCTACAGATGTAGCGCACATTAGGTAAGCCTTTTCACAAGCTGCAGAACACTGAAACAGCTTCGCATTCCGCTAGCATACAGAACTCCTGTGAACTGCATCTCAATAGAACAAGGTCGCAGAACGCCCATAAGCTGCGTTTCCTACAGTCAGGCTGCACAAATCCCGCATATTGCGAATACCTACTCCCAGGCTACAGAACTTTTCCAAACTGCTTCATTCCACACCTCCGATACACAACTCATGTAGCCTGCTTCTCACCACACTCAGGTTACAGAAGTCCTGTAATCTCTCTCTCCTACATGCAGGCTACAGACTTTGCGCACATGGTGTAATCGTATTCCCAGGCTGGAGAACTCTGAAACAACTTTGCACTCCACTAGCATACAGAACTCCCGTGAACTGCATCTCTCTAGAGCAAGGACGCAGAGTGCCCATAAGCAGGCGTCTCCTACAGTCAGGCTACAGAAATCCTGTATATTGCGAATGCCTACGCCGAGGCTAATGAACCCTTCCTAACTGCTTCGTTCCACACCTCCGATACAGATCTCATGGACGCTGCATCTCAACACACTCAGCTTAGCAAACTCCTGTACGCTCTGTCTCCTACACGCCAGCTACAGACATTGCACACATTGTGTCATCGTATTCCCTGACAACAGGACTCTGAAACAACTTTGCAATCCACTAGCATACAGAAATCCCGTGAACTGCTTCACTCTAGAGCAATGACGCAGAACGCCCATAAGCTGCGTTTCCTACAGTCAGGCTACACAAATCCCGTATATTGCGAATACCTACTCCCAGGCTAATGAACCCTTCCTAACTGCTTCGTTCCACACTTCCGATACAGAACTCATGGACGCTGCATCTCACCACATTCAGGTTACAGAACTCCTCTATACTCTGTCTCCTACATGCAGGCTACAGACATTGCATACATTGTGTCATCCTATTCCCTGACAACAGGACTCTGAAACAACTTTGTACTCCACTAGCATACAGAACTCCCTTGAACTGCTTCTCTCTAGAGCAATGACGCAGAGCGCCCATAAGCTGCATTTCCTAGATTCATTCTCTACAAATCCCGCATATTGCGAATACCTACTCCCAGGCTACAGAACTCTTCCAAACTGCTTCATTCCACACTTCCGATACAGAACTCATGTTCGCTGCATCTCACCACACTCAGGTTTGAGAATTCCTGTAAGCTCTGCCTCCTACTCGCAGGCTACAGATGTAGCGCACATCAGGTAAGCCTATTCACAAGCTGCAGAACGCTGAAACAGCTTCACATTCCACTAGCATACAGAACTCCTGTGAACTGAATCTCTCTAGAGCAAGGACGCAGAACGCCCATAAGCTACGTTTCCTACAGTCAGGCTACACAAATCCCGCATATTGCGAATACCTACTCCCAGGCTACAGAACTTTTCCAAACTGCTTCGTTCCACACCTCCAATACACAATCATGTAGCCTGCTTCTCACCACACTCAGGTTACAGAAGTCCTGTAATCTCTCTCTCCTACATGTAGGCTACAGACTTTGCGCACATGGTGTAATCGTATTCCCAGGCTGGAGAACTCTGAAACAACTTTGCACTCCACTAGCATACAGAACTCCCGTGAACTGCATCTCTCTAGAGCAAGGACGCAGAGTGCCCATAAGCAGGCGTCTCCTACAGTCAGGTTACAGAAATCCCGTATATTGCGAATGCCTACGCCGAGGCTAATAAACCCTTCCTAACTGCTTCGTTCCACACCTCCGATACAGATCTCATGGACGCTGCATGTCAACACACTCAGCTTAGCAAACTCCTGTACGCTCGGTCTCCTACACGCAGGCTACAGACATTGCATACATTGTGTCATCCTATTCCCTGACAACAGGACTCTGAAACAACTTTGCACTCCACTAGCATACAGAACTCCCGTGAACTGCTTCTCTCTAGAGAAGGACGCAGAGTGCCCATAAGCAGGCGTCTCCTACAGTCAGGTTACAGAAATCCCGTATATTGCGAATGCCTACGCCGAGGCTAATGAACCCTTCCTAACTGCTTCGTTCCACACTTCCGATACAGAACTCATGGACGCTGCATCTCACCACATTCAGGTTACAGAACTCCTCTATGCTCTGTTTCCTACACTCAGGCTACAGACATTGCACACATTAGGTAAGCCTATTCCTAAGCTACAGAACTCTGAAATAGCTTTGCACTCCACTAGCATACAGAACTCCCGTGAACTGCATCTCTCCAGAGCAAGGACGCAGAACGCCCATAAGCAGGCATCTCTTACAGTCAGGCTACAGACATTGCATACATTGTGTCATCCTATTCCCTGACAACAGGACTCTGAAACAACTTTGCACTCCACTAGCATACAGAACTCCCTTGAACTGCTTCTCTCTAGAGCAATGACGCAGAGCGCCCATAAGCTGCATTTCCTAGAGACATTCTCTACAAATCCCGCATATTGCGAATACCAACTCCCAGGCTACAGAACTCTTCCAAACTGCTTCATTCCACACTTCCGATACAGAACTCATGTTCGCTGCATCTCACCACACTCAGGTTTGAGAATTCCTGTAAGCACTGTCTCCTACACGCAGGCTACAGATGTAGCGCACATTAGGTAAGCCTATTCCCAAGCTACAGAACTCTGAAACAGCTTTGCACTCCACTAGCATACAGAACTCCCTTGATCTGCTTCTCTCTAGAGCAATGACGCAGAGCGCCCATAAGCTGCATTTCCTAGAGTCATACTCCACAAATCCCGCATATTGCGAATACCTACTCCCAGGCTACAGAACTCTTCCAAACTGCTTCATTCCACACTGCTGATACAGAACTCATGTTCGCTGCATCTCACCACACTCAGGTTTGAGAATTCCTGTAAGCACTGTCTCCTACACGCAGGCTACAGATGTAGCGCACATTAGGTAAGCCTATTCACAAGCGGCAGAACGCTGAAACAGCTTCGCATTCCACTAGCATACAGAACTCCCGTGAACTGTATCTCTCTAGAGCAAGGACGCAGAATGCCCATAAGCTGCGTTTCCTACAGTCAGGCTACACAAATCCCGCATATTGCGAATACCTACTCCCAGGCTACAGAACTCTTCCAAACTGCTTCATTCCACACTTCCGATACAGAACTCATGTTCGCTGCATCTCACCATACTCAGGTTTGAGAATTCCTGTAAGCTCTGCCTCCTACACGCAGGCTACAGATGTAGCACACATCAGGTAAGCCTATTCACAAGCTGCAGAACGTTGAAACAGCTTCGCATTCCACTAGCATACAAAACTCCGGTGAACTGCATCTCTCTAGAGCAAGGACGCAGAGTGCCCATAAGCAGGCGTCTCCTACAGTCAGGTTACAGAAATCCCGTATATTGCGAATGCCTACGCCGAGGCTAATGAACCCTTCCTAACTGCTTCGTTCCACACCTCCGATACAGATCTCATGGACGCTGCATCTCAACACACTCAGCTTAGCAAACTCCTGTACGCTCTGTCTCCTACACGCCAGCTACAGACATTGCATACATTGTGTCATCCTATTCCCTGACAACAGGACTCTGAAACAAATTTGCACTCCACTAGCATACAGAACTCCCGTGAACTGCTTCTCTCTAGAGAAGGACGCAGAGTGCCCATAAGCAGGCGTCTCCTACAGTCAGGTTACAGAAATCCCGTATATTGCGAATGCCTACGCCGAGGCTAATGAACCCTTCCTAACTGCTTCGTTCCACACTTCCGATACAGAACTCATGGACGCTGCATCTCACCACATTCAGGTTACAGAACTCCTCTATGCTCTGTTTCCTACACTCAGGCTACAGACATTGCACACATTAGGTAAGCCTATTCCCAAGCTACAGAACTCTGAAACAGCTTTGCACTCCACTAGCATACAGAACTCCCGTGAACTGCATCTCTCCAGAGCAAGGACGCAGAACGCCCATAAGCTGCGTTTCCTACAGTCAGGCTACACAAATCCCGCATATTGCGAATACCTACTCCCAGGCTACAGAACTCTTCCAAACTGCTTCATTCCACACTTCCGATACAGAACTCATGTTCGCTGCATCTCACCACACTCAGGTTTGAGAATTCCTGTAAGCTCTGCCGCCTACACGCAGGCTACAGATGCAGCGCACATTAGGTAAGCCTATTCACAAGCTGCAGAACGCTGAAACAGCTTCGCATTCCACTAGCATACAGAACTCCCGTGAACTGCATCTCTCCAGAGCAAGGACGCAGAGTGCCCATAAGCAGGCGTCTCTTACAGTCAGGCTACAGACATTGCATACATTGTGTCATCCTATTCCCTGACAACAGGACTCTGAAACAACTTTGCACTCCACTAGCATACAGAACTCCCTTGAACTGCTTCTCTCTAGAGCAATGACGCAGAGCGCCCATAAGCTGCATTTCCTAGAGACATTCTCTACAAATCCCGCCTATTGCGAATACCTACTCCCAGGCTACAGAACTCTTCCAAACTGCTTCATTCCACACTTCCGATACAGAACTCATGTTCGCTGCATCTCACCACACTCAGGTTTGAGAATTCCTGTAAGCACTGTCTGCTACACGCAGGCTACAGATGTAGCGCACATTAGGTAAGCCTATTCCCAAGCTACAGAACTCTGAAACAGCTTTGCACTCCACTAGCATACAGAACTCCCGTGAACTGCTTCTCTCTAGAGCAATGACGCAGAGCGCCCATAAGCTGCATTTCCTAGAGTCATTCTCTACAAATCCCGCATATTGCGAATACCTACTCCCAGGCTACAGAACTCTTCCAAACTGCTTCATTCCACACTGCCGATACAGAACTCATGTTCGCTGCATCTCACCACACTCAGGTTTGAGAATTCCTGTAAGCACTGTCTCCTACACGCAGGCTACAGATGTAGCGCACATTAGGTAAGCCTATTCACAAGCTGCAGAACGCTGAAACAGCTTCGCATTCCACTAGCATACAGAACTCCCGTGAACTGTATCTCTCTAGAACAAGGACGCAGAATGCCCATAAGCTGCGTTTCCTACAGTCAGGCTACACAAATCCCGCATATTGTGAATACCTACTCCCAGGCTACAGAACTCTTCCAAACTGCTTCATTCCACACTTCCAATACAGAACTCATGTTCGCTGCATCTCATCACACTCAGGTTTGAGAATTCCTGTAAGCTCTGCCTCCTACACGCAGGCTACAGATGTAGCGCACATTAGGTAAGCCTATTCACAAGCTGCAGAACGCTGAAACAGCTTCGCATTCCACTAGCATATAAAACTCCCGTGAACTGCATCTCTCTAGAGCAAGGACCAAGAATGCCAATAAGCTACGTTTCCTACAGTCACGCTACACAAATCCCGCATATTGTGAATACCTACTCCCAGGCTACAGAACTCTTCCAAACTGCTTCATTCCACACTTCCGATACAGAACTCATGTTCGCTGCATCTCACCACACTCAGGTTTGAGAATTCCTGTAAGATCTGCCTCCTACTCGCAGGCTACAGATGTAGCGCACATTAGATAAGCCTATTCACAAGCTGCAGAACGCTGAAACAGCTTCGCATTCCACTAGCATACAGAACTCCTGTGAACTGAATCTCTCTAGAGCAAGGACGCAGAACGCCCATAAGCTACGTTTCCTACAGTCAGGCTTCTCAAATCCCGCATATTGCGAATACCTACTCCCAGGCTACAGAACTTTTCCAAACTGCTTCGTTCCACACCTCCCATACACAACTCATGTAGCCTGCTTCTCACCACACTCAGGTTACAGAAGTCCTGTAATCTCTCTCTCCTACATGCAGGCTACAGACTTTGCGCACATGGTGTAATCGTATTCCCAGGCTGGAGAAATCTGAAACAACTTTGCACTCCACTAGCATACAGAACTCCCGTGAACTGCATCTCTCTAGAGCAAGGACGCAGAGTGCCCATAAGCAGGCGTCTCCTACAGTCAGGCTACAGAAATCCTGTATATTGCGAATGCCTACGCCGAGGCTAATGAACCCTTCCTAACAGCTTCGTTCCACACCTCCGATACAGATCTCATGGACGCTGCATGTCAACACACTCAGCTTAGCAAACTCCTGTACGCTCTGTCTCCTACACGCCAGCTACAGACATTGCATACATTGTGTCATCCTATTCCCTGACAACAGGACTCTGAAACAGCTTTGCACTCCACTAGCATACAGAACTCCCGTGAACTGCTTCTCTCTAGAGCAAGGACCAAGAACGCCCATAAGCTGCATTTCCTAGAGTCATTCTCTACAAATCCCGCATATTGCGAATACC
The DNA here is from genome assembly GCA_949820135.1 of Sylvilagus floridanus. Lineage (NCBI taxonomy): Eukaryota > Metazoa > Chordata > Mammalia > Lagomorpha > Leporidae > Sylvilagus > Sylvilagus floridanus. Next base: position 138,849,586 of record OX463233.1, read on the forward strand.
TACTCCCAGGCTACAGAACTCTTCCAAACTGCTTCATTCCACACTTCCGATACAGAACTCATGTTCGCTGCATCTCACCACACTCAGGTTTGAGAATTCCTGTAAGCACTGTCTCCTACACGCAAGCTACAGATGTAGCGCACATTAGGTAAGCCTATTCACAAGCGGCAGAACGCTGAAACAGCTTCGCATTCCACTAGCATACAGAACTCCCGTGAACTGTATCTCTCTAGAGCAAGGACGCAGAACGCCCATAAGCTGCGTTTCCTACAGTCAAGCTACACAAATCCCGCATATTGCGAATACCTACTCCCAGGCTACAGAACTCTTCCAAACTGCTTCATTCCACACTTCCGATACAAAACTCATGTTCGCTGCATCTCACCACACTCAGGTTTGAGAATTCCTGTAAGCTCTGCCTCCTACACGCAGGCTACAGATGTAGCGCACATCAGGTAAGCCTATTCCCAAGCTACAGAACTCTGAAACAGCTTTGCACTCCACTAGCATACCTAACTCCCGTGAACTGCATCTCTCTAGAGCAAGGACGCAGAGTGCCCATAAGCAGGCGTCTCTTACAGTCAGGCTACAGACATTGCATACATTGTGTCATCCTATTCCCTGACAACAGGACTCTGAAACAACTTTGCACTCCACTAGCATACAGAACTCCCTTGAACTGCTTCTCTCTAGAGCAATGACGCAGAGCGCCCATAAGCTGCATTTCTTGAGTCATTCTCTACAAATCCCGCATATTGCGAATACCTACTCCCAGGCTACAGAACTCTTCCAAACTGCTTCATTCCACACTGCCGATACAGAACTCATGTTCGCTGCATCTCACCACACTCAGGTTTGAGAATTCCTGTAAGCACTATCTCCTACACGTAGGCTACAGATGTAGCGCACATTAGGTAAGCCTTTTCACAAGCTGCAGAACACTGAAACAGCTTCGCATTCCGCTAGCATACAGAACTCCTGTGAACTGCATCTCAATAGAACAAGGTCGCAGAACGCCCATAAGCTGCGTTTCCTACAGTCAGGCTACACAAATCCCGCATATTGCGAATACCTACTCCCAGGCTACAGAACTTTTCCAAACTGCTTCATTCCACACCTCCGATACACAACTCATGTAGCCTGCTTCTCACCACACTCAGGTTACAGAAGTCCTGTAATCTCTCTCTCCTACATTAAGGCTACAGACTTTGCGCACATGGTGTAATCGTATTCCCAGGCTGGAGAACTCTGAAACAACTTTGCACTCCACTAGCATACAGAACTCCCGTGAACTGCATCTCTCTAGAGCAAGGACGCAGAGTGCCCATAAGCAGGCGTCTCCTACAGTCAGGCTACAGAAATCCTGTATATTGCGAATGCCTACGCCGAGGCTAATGAACCCTTCCTAACTGCTTCGTTCCACACCTCCGATACAGATCTCATGGACGCTGCATCTCAACACACTCAGCTTAGCAAACTCCTGTACGCTCTGTCTCCTACACGCCAGCTACAGACATTGCACACATTGTGTCATCGTATTCCCTGACAACAGGACTCTGAAACAACTTTGCAATCCACTAGCATACAGAAATCCCGTGAACTGCTTCACTCTAGAGCAATGACGCAGAACACCCATAAGCTGCGTTTCCTACAGTCAGGCTACACAAATCCCGCATATTGCGAATACCTACTCCCAGGCTAATGAACCCTTCCTAACTGCTTCGTTCCACACTTCCGATACAGAACTCATGGACGCTGCATCTCACCACATTCAGGTTACAGAACTCCTCTATACTCTGTCTCCTACATGCAGGCTACAGACATTGCATACATTGTGTCATCCTATTCCCTGACAACAGGACTCTGAAACAACTTTGCACTCCACTAGCATACAGAACTCCCTTGAACTGCTTCTCTCTAGAGCAATGACGCAGAGCGCCCATAAGCTGCGTTTCCTACAGTCATTCTCTACAAATCCCGCATATTGCGAATACCTACTCCCAGGCTACAGAACTCTTCCAAACTGCTTCATTCCACACTGCCGATACAGAACTCATGTTCGCTGCATCTCACCACACTCAGGTTTGAGAATTCCTGTAAGCTCTGCCTCCTACTCGCAGGCTACAGATGTAGCGCACATCAGGTAAGCCTATTCACAAGCTGCAGAACGCTGAAACAGCTTCACATTCCACTAGCATACAGAACTCCTGTGAACTGAATCTCTCTAGAGCAAGGATGCAGAATGCCCATAAGCTACGTTTCCTACAGTCAGGCTACACAAATCCCGCATATTGCGAATACCTACTCCCAGGCTACAGAACTTTTCCAAACTGCTTCGTTCCACACCTCCAATACACAATCATGTAGCCTGCTTCTCACCACACTCAGGTTACAGAAGTCCTGTAATCTCTCTCTCCTACATGTAGGCTACAGACTTTGCGCACATGGTGTAATCGTATTCCCAGGCTGGAGAACTCTGAAACAACTTTGCACTCCACTAGCATACAGAACTCCCGTGAACTGCATCTCTCTAGAGCAAGGACGCAGAGTGCCCATAAGCAGGCGTCTCCTACAGTCAGGTTACAGAAATCCCGTATATTGCGAATGCCTACGCCGAGGCTAATGAACCCTTCCTAACTGCTTCGTTCCACACCTCCGATACAGATCTCATGGACGCTGCATGTCAACACACTCAGCTTAGCAAACTCCTGTACGCTCGGTCTCCTACACGCAGGCTACAGACATTGCATACATTGTGTCATCCTATTCCCTGACAACAGGACTCTGAAACAACTTTGCACTCCACTAGCATACAGAACTCCCGTGAACTGCTTCTCTCTAGAGAAGGACGCAGAGTGCCCATAAGCAGGCGTCTCCTACAGTCAGGTTACAGAAATCCCGTATATTGCGAATGCCTACGCCGAGGCTAATGAACCCTTCCTAACTGCTTCGTTCCACACTTCCGATACAGAACTCATGGACGCTGCATCTCACCACATTCACGTTACAGAACTCCTCTATGCTCTGTTTCCTACACTCAGGCTACAGACATTGCACACATTAGGTAAGCCTATTCCTAAGCTACAGAACTCTGAAATAGCTTTGCACTCCACTAGCATACAGAACTCCCGTGAACTGCATCTCTCCAGAGCAAGGACGCAGAACGCCCATAAGCAGGCGTCTCTTACAGTCAGGCTACAGACATTGCATACATTGTGTCATCCTATTCCCTGACAACAGGACTCTGAAACAACTTTGCACTCCACTAGCATACAGAACTCCCTTGATCTGCTTCTCTCTAGAGCAATGACGCAGAGCGCCCATAAGCTGCATTTCCTAGAGTCATACTCTACAAATCCCGCATATTGCGAATACCTACTCCCAGGCTACAGAACTCTTCCAAACTGCTTCATTCCACACTGCCGATACAGAACTCATGTTCGCTGCATCTCACCACACTCAGGTTTGAGAATTCCTGTAAGCACTGTCTCCTACATGCAGGCTACAGACATTGCACACATTAGGTAAGCCTATTCCCAAGCTACAGAACTCTGAAACAGCTTTGCACTCCACTAGCATACAGAACTCCCGTGAACTGCATCTCTCCAGAGCAAGGACGCAGAACGCCCATAAGCTGCGTTTCCTACAGTCAGGCTACACAAATCCCGCATATTGCGAATACCTACTCCCAGGCTAATCAACCCTTCCTAACTGAATCGTTCCACACTTCCGATACAGAACTCATGGACGCTGCATCTCACCACATTCAGGTTACAGAACTCCTCTATGCTCTGTCTCCTACATGCAGGCTACAGACATTGCGCACATTAGGTAAGCCTATTCCCAAGCTACAGAACTCTGAAACAGCTTTGCACTCCACTAGCATACAGAACTCCCGTGAACTGCATCTCTCTAGAGCAAGGACGCAGAGTGCCCATAAGCAGGCGTCTCTTACAGTCAGGCTACAGACATTGCATACATTGTGTCATCCTATTCCCTGACAACAGGACTCTGAAACAACTTTGCACTCCACTAGCATACAGAACTCCCTTGAACTGCTTCTCTCTAGAGCAATGACGCAGAGCGCCCATAAGCTGCATTTCCTAGAGTCATTCTCTACAAATCCCGCATATTGCGAATACCTACTCCCAGGCTACAGAACTCTTCCAAACTGCTTCATTCCACACTTCCGATACAGAACTCATGTTCGCTGCATCTCACCACACTCAGGTTTGAGAATTCCTGTAAGCACTATCTCCTACACGTAGGCTACAGATGTAGCGCACATTAGGTAAGCCTTTTCACAAGCTGCAGAACACTGAAACAGCTTCGCATTCCACTAGCATACAGAACTCCTGTGAACTGCATCTCTCTAGAACAAGGTCGCAGAACGCCCATAAGCTACGTTTCCTACAGTCAGGCTACACAAATCCCGCATATTGCGAATACCTACTCCCAGGATACAGAACTTTTCCAAACTGCTTCATTCCACACATCCGATACACAACTCATGTAGCCTGCTTCTCACCACACTCAGGTTACAGAAGTCCTGTAATCTCTCTCTCCTACATGCAGGCTACAGACTTTGCGCACATGGTGTAATCGTATTCCCAGGCTGGAGAACTGTGAAACAACTTTGCACTCCACTAGCATACAGAACTCCCGTGAACTGCATCTCTCTAGAGCAAGGACGCAGAGTGCCCATAAGCTGCGTCTCCTACAGTCAGGCTACAGAAATCCTGTATATTGCGAATGCCTACGCCGAGGCTAATGAACCCTTCCTAACTGCTTCGTTCCACACCTCCGATACAGATCTCATGGACGCTGCATCTCAACACACTCAGCTTAGCAAACTCCTGTACGCTCTGTCTCCTACACGCCAGCTACAGACATTGCATACATTGTGTCATCCTATTCCCTGACAACAGGACTCTGAAACAACTTTGCACTCCACTAGCATACAGAAATCCCGTGAACTGCTTCACTCTAGAGCAATGACGCAGAAAGCCCATAAGCTGCGTTTCCTACAGTCATTCTCTACAAATCCCGCATATTGCGAATACCTACTCCCAGGCTACAGAACTCTTCCAAACTGCTTCATTCCACACTTCCGATACAGAACTCATGTTCGCTGCATCTCACCACACTCAGGTTTGAGAATTCCTGTAAGCTCTGCCTCCTACTCGCAGGCTACAGATGTATCGCACATCAGGTAAGCCTATTCACAAGCTGCAGAACGCTGAAACAGCTTCACATTCCACCAGCGTACAGAACTCCTGTGAACTGAATCTCTCTAGAGCAAGGACGCAGAACGCCCATAAGCTACGTTTCCTACAGTCAGGCTTCTCAAATCCCGCATATTGCGAATACCTACTCCCAGGCTACAGAACTTTTCCAAACTGCTTCGTTCCACACCTCCCATACACAACTCATGTAGCCTGCTTCTCACCACACTCAGGTTACAGAAGTCCTGTAATCTCTCTCTCCTACATGCAGGCTACAGACTTTGCGCACATGGTGTAATCGTATTCCCAGGCTGGAGAACTCTGAAACAACTTTGCACTCCACTAGCATACAGAACTCCCGTGAACTGCATCTCTCTAGAGCAAGGACGCAGAGTGCCCATAAGCAGGCGTCTCCTACAGTCAGGCTACAGAAATCCTGTATATTGCGAATGCCTACGCCGAGGCTAATGAACCCTTCCTAACAGCTTCGTTCCACACCTCCGATACAGATCTCATGGACGCTGCATGTCAACACACTCAGCTTAGCAAACTCCTGTACGCTCTGTCTCCTACACGCCAGCTACAGACATTGCATACATTGTGTCATCCTATTCCCTGACAACAGGACTCTGAAACAACTTTGCAATCCACTAGCATGCAGAAATCCCGTGAACTGCTTCACTCTAGAGCAATGACGCAGAACGCCCATAAGCTGCGTTTCCTACAGTCAGGCTACACAAATCCCGCATATTGCGAATACCTACTCCCAGGCTAATGAACCCTTCCTAACTGCTTCGTTCCACACTTCCGATAAAGAACTCATGGACGCTGCATCTCACCACATTCAGGTTACAGAACTCCTCTATACTCTGTCTCCTACATGCAGGCTACAGACATTGCGCACATTAGGTATGCCTATTCCCAAGCTTCAGAACTCTGAAACAGCTTTGCACTCCACTAGCATACAGAACTCCCGTGAACTGCTTCTCTCTAGAGCAAGGACCAAGAACGCCCATAAGCTGCATTTCCTAGAGTCATTCTCTACAAATCCCGCATATTGCGAATACCTACTCCCAGGCTACAGAACTCTTCCAAACTGCTTCATTCCACACTTCCGATACAGAACTCATGTTCGCTGCATCTCACCACACTCAGGTTTGAGAATTCATGTAAGCACTGTCTCCTACACGCAGGCTACAGATGTAGCGCACATTAGGTAAGCCTATTCACAAGCGGCAGAACGCTGAAACAGCTTCGCATTCAACTAGCATACAGAACTCCCGTGAACTGTATCTCTCTAGAGCAAGGACGCAGAACGCCCATAAGCTGCGTTTCCTACAGTCAGGCTACACAAATCCCGCATATTGCGAATACCTACTCCCAGGCTACAGAACTCTTCCAAACTGCTTCATTCCACACTTCCGATACAAAACTCATGTTCGCTGCATCTCACCACACTCAGGTTTGAGAATTCCTGTAAGCTCTGCCTCCTACACGCAGGCTACAGATGTAGCGCACATCAGGTAAGCCTATTCCCAAGCTACAGAACTCTGAAACAGCTTCACATTCCACTAGCATACAGAACTCCTGTGAACTGAATCTCTCTAGAGCAAGGACGCAGAACGCCCATAAGCTGCGTTTCCTACAGTCAGGCTACACAAATCCAGCATATTGCGAATACCTACTCCCAGGCTAATGAACCCTTCCTAACTGCTTTGTTCCACACTTCCGATACAGAACTCATGGACGCTGCATCTCACCACATTCAGGTTACAGAACTCCTCTATGCTCTGTTTCCTACACTCAGGCTACAGACATTGCACACATTAGGTAAGCCTATTCCCAAGCTACAGAACTCTGAAACGGCTTTGCACTCCACTAGCATACAGAACTCCCGTGAACTGCATCTCTCTAGAGCAAGGACGCAGAGTGCCCATAAGCAGGCGTCTCTTACAGTCAGGCTACAGACATTGCATACATTGTGTCATCCTATTCCCTGACAACAGGACTCTGAAACAACTTTGCACTCCACTAGCATACAGAACTCCCTTGAACTGCTTCTCTCTAGAGCAATGACGCAGAGCGCCCATAAGCTGCATTTCCTAGAGTCATTCTCTACAAATCACGCATATTGCGAATACCTACTCCCAGGCTACAGAACTCTTCCAAACTGCTTCATTCCACACTGCCGATACAGAACTCATGTTCGCTGCATCTCACCAAACTCAGGTTTGAGAATTCCTGTAAGCTCTGCCTCCCACTCGCAGGCTACAGATGTATCGCACATCAGGTAAGCCTATTCACAAGCTGCAGAACGCTGAAACAGCTTCACCTTCCACTAGCATACAGAACTCCTGTGAACTGAATCTCTCTAGAGCAAGGACGCAGAACGCCCATAAGCTACGTTTCCTACAGTCAGGCTACACAAATCCCGCATATTGCGAATACCTACTCCCAGGCTACAGAACTTTTCCAAACTGCTTCGTTCCACACCTCCGATACACAACTCATGTAGCCTGCTTCTCACCACACTCAGGTTACAGAAGTCCTCTATGCTCTGTTTCCTACACTCAGGCTACAGACATTGCACACATTAGGTAAGCCTATTCCCAAGCTACAGAACTCTGAAACGGCTTTGCACTCCACTAGCATACAGAACTCCCGTGAACTGCATCTCTCTAGAGCAAGGACGCAGAGTGCCCATAAGCAGGCGTCTCTTACAGTCAGGCTACAGACATTGCATACATTGTGTCATCCTATTCCCTGACAACAGGACTCTGAAACAACTTTGCACTCCACTAGCATACAGAACTCCCTTGAACTGCTTCTCTCTAGAGCAATGACGCAGAGCGCCCATAAGCTGCATTTCCTAGAGTCATTCTCTACAAATCACGCATATTGCGAATACCTACTCCCAGGCTACAGAACTCTTCCAAACTGCTTCATTCCACACTGCCGATACAGAACTCATGTTCGCTGCATCTCACCAAACTCAGGTTTGAGAATTCCTGTAAGCACTGTCTCCTACACGCAGGCTACAGATGTAGCGCACATTAGGTAAGCCTATTCACAAGCTGCAGAACGCTGAAACAGCTTCGCATTCCACTAGCATACAGAACTCCCGTGAACTGTATCTCTCTAGAGCAAGGACGCAGAATGCCCATAAGCTACGATTCCTACAGTCAGGCTACACAAATCCCGCATATTGTGAATACCTACTCCCAGGCTACAGAACTCTTCCAAACTGCTTCATTCCACACTTCCAATACAGAACTCATGTTCGCTGCATCTCACCACACTCAGGTTTGAGAATTCCTGTAAGCTCTGCCTCCCACTCGCAGGCTACAGATGTAGCGCACATCAGGTAAGCCTATTCACAAGCTGCAGAACGCTGAAACAGCTTCACATTCCACTAGCATACAGAACTCCTGTGAACTGAATCTCTCTAGAGCAAGGACGCAGAACGCCCATAAGCTACGTTTCCTACAGTCAGGCTACACAAATCCCGCATATTGCGAATACCTACTCCCAGGCTACAGAACTTTTCCAAACTGCTTCGTTCCACACCTCCGATACACAACTCATGTAGCCTGCTTCTCACCACACTCAGGTTACAGAAGTCCTGTAATCTCTCTCCCCTACATGCAGGCTACAGACTTTGCGCACATGGTGTAATCGTATTCCCAGGCTGGAGAACTCTGAAACAACTTTGCACTCCACTAGCATACAGAACTCCCGTGAACTGCATCTCTCTAGAGCAAGGACGCAGAGTGCCCATAAGCAGGCGTCTCCTACAGTCAGGCTACAGAAATCCTGTATATTGCGAATGCCTACGCCGAGGCTAATGAACCCTTCCTAACTGCTTCGTTCCACACCTCCGATACAGATCTCATGGACGCTGCATCTCAACACACTCAGCTTAGCAAACTCCTGTACGCTCTGTCTCCTACACGCCAGCTACAGACATTGCATACATTGTGTCATCCTATTCCCTGACAACAGGACTCTGAAACAACTTTGCACTCCACTAGCATACAGAAATCCCGTGAACTGCTTCACTCTAGAGCAATGACGCAGAATGCCCATAAGCTGCATTTCCTACAGTCAGGCTACACAAATCCCGCATATTGCGAATACCTACTCCCAGGCTAATGAACCCTTCCTAACTGCTTCGTTCCACACTTCCGATACAAAACTCATGGACGCTGCATCTCACCACATTCAGGTTACAGAACTCCTCTATACTCTGTCTCCTACATGCAGGCTACAGACATTGCGCACATTAGGTAAGCCTATTTCCAAGCTGCAGAACGCTGAAACAGCTTCGCATTCCACTGGCATACAAAATTCCCGTGAACTGCATCTCTCTACAGCAAGGACCAAGAATGCCCATAAGCTACGATTCCTACAGTCAGGCTACACAAATCCCGCATATTGTGAATACCTACTCCCAGGCTACAGAAATCTTCCAAACTGCTTCATTCCACACTTCCGATACAGAACTCATGTTCGCTGCATCTCACCACACTCAGGTTTGAGAATTCCTGTAAGCTCTGCCTCCTACTCGCAGGCTACAGATGTATCGCACATCAGGTAAGCCTATTCACAAGCTGCAGAACGCTGAAACAGCTTCACATTCCACCAGCGTACAGAACTCCTGTGAACTGAATCTCTCTAGAGCAAGGACGCAGAACGCCCATAAGCTACGTTTCCTACAGTCAGGCTTCTCAAATCCCGCATATTGCGAATACCTACTCCCAGGCTACAGAACTTTTCCAAACTGCTTCGTTCCACACCTCCCATACACAACTCATGTAGCCTGCTTCTCACCACACTCAGGTTACAGAAGTCCTGTAATCTCTCTCTCCTACATGCAGGCTACAGACTTTGCGCACATGGTGTAATCGTATTCCCAGGCTGGAGAACTCTGAAACAACTTTGCACTCCACTAGCATACAGAACTCCCGTGAACTGCATCTCTCTAGAGCAAGGACGCAGAGTGCCCATAAGCAGGCGTCTCCTACAGTCAGGCTACAGAAATCCTGTATATTGCGAATGCCTACGCCGAGGCTAATGAACCCTTCCTAACAGCTTCGTTCCACACCTCCGATACAGATCTCATGGACGCTGCATGTCAACACACTCAGCTTAGCAAACTCCTGTACGCTCTGTCTCCTACACGCCAGCTACAGACATTGCATACATATGTCATCCTATTCCCTGACAACAGGACTCTGAAACAACTTTGCAATCCACTAGCATGCAGAAATCCCGTGAACTGCTTCACTCTAGAGCAATGACGCAGAACGCCCATAAGCTGCGTTTCCTACAGTCAGGCTACACAAATCCCGCATATTGCGAATACCTACTCCCAGGCTAATGAACCCTTCCTAACTGCTTCGTTCCACACTTCCGATAAAGAACTCATGGACGCTGCATCTCACCACATTCAGGTTACAGAACTCCTCTATACTCTGTCTCCTACATGCAGGCTACAGACATTGCGCACATTAGGTATGCCTATTCCCAAGCTTCAGAACTCTGAAACAGCTTTGCACTCCACTAGCATACAGAACTCCCGTGAACTGCTTCTCTCTAGAGCAAGGACCAAGAACGCCCATAAGCTGCATTTCCTAGAGTCATTCTCTACAAATCCCGCATATTGCGAATACCTACTCCCAGGCTACAGAACTCTTCCAAACTGCTTCATTCCACACTTCCGATACAGAACTCATGTTCGCTGCATCTCACCACACTCAGGTTTGAATATTCATGTAAGCACTGTCTCCTACACGCAGGCTACAGATGTAGCGCACATTAGGTAAGCCTATTCACAAGCGGCAGAACGCTGAAACAGCTTCGCATTCAACTAGCATACAGAACTCCCGTGAACTGTATCTCTCTAGAGCAAGGACGCAGAACGCCCATAAGCTGCGTTTCCTACAGTCAGGCTACACAAATCCCGCATATTGCGAATACCTACTCCCAGGCTACAGAACTCTTCCAAACTGCTTCATTCCACACTTCCGATACAAAACTCATGTTCGCTGCATCTCACCACACTCAGGTTTGAGAATTCCTGTAAGCTCTGCCTCCTACACGCAGGCTACAGATGTAGCGCACATCAGGTAAGCCTATTCCCAAGCTACAGAACTCTGAAACAGCTTCACATTCCACTAGCATACAGAACTCCTGTGAACTGAATCTCTCTAGAGCAAGGACGCAGAACGCCCATAAGCTGCGTTTCCTACAGTCAGGCTACACAAATCCAGCATATTGCGAATACCTACTCCCAGGCTAATGAACCCTTCCTAACTGCTTTGTTCCACACTTCCGATACAGAACTCATGGACGCTGCATCTCACCACATTCAGGTTACAGAACTCCTCTATGCTCTGTTTCCTACACTCAGGCTACAGACATTGCACACATTAGGTAAGCCTATTCCCAAGCTACAGAACTCTGAAACGGCTTTGCACTCCACTAGCATACAGAACTCCCGTGAACTGCATCTCTCTAGAGCAAGGACGCAGAGTGCCCATAAGCAGGCGTCTCTTACAGTCAGGCTACAGACATTGCATACATTGTGTCATCCTATTCCCTGACAACAGGACTCTGAAACAACTTTGCACTCCACTAGCATACAGAACTCCCTTGAACTGCTTCTCTCTAGAGCAATGACGCAGAGCGCCCATAAGCTGCATTTCCTAGAGTCATTCTCTACAAATCACGCATATTGCGAATACCTACTCCCAGGCTACAGAACTCTTCCAAACTGCTTCATTCCACACTGCCGATACAGAACTCATGTTCGCTGCATCTCACCACACTCAGGTTTGAGAATTCCTGTAAGCACTGTCTCCTACACGCAGGCTACAGATGTAGCGCACATTAGGTAAGCCTATTCACAAGCTGCAGAACGCTGAAACAGCTTCGCATTCCACTAGCATACAGAACTCCCGTGAACTGTATCTCTCTAGAGCAAGGACGCAGAATGCCCATAAGCTACGATTCCTACAGTCAGGCTACACAAATCCCGCATATTGTGAATACCTACTCCCAGGCTACAGAACTCTTCCAAACTGCTTCATTCCACACTTCCGATACAGAACTCATGTTCGCTGCATCTCACCACACTCAGGTTTGAGAATTCCTGTAAGCTCTGCCTCCTACTCGCAGGCTACAGATGTATCGCACATCAGGTAAGCCTATTCACAAGCTGCAGAACGCTGAAACAGCTTCACATTCCACCAGCGTACAGAACTCCTGTGAACTGAATCTCTCTAGAGCAAGGACGCAGAACGCCCATAAGCTACGTTTCCTACAGTCAGGCTTCTCAAATCCCGCATATTGCGAATACCTACTCCCAGGCTACAGAACTTTTCCAAACTGCTTCGTTCCACACCTCCCATACACAACTCATGTAGCCTGCTTCTCACCACACTCAGGTTACAGAAGTCCTGTAATCTCTCTCTCCTACATGCAGGCTACAGACTTTGCGCACATGGTGTAATCGTATTCCCAGGCTGGAGAACTCTGAAACAACTTTGCACTCCACTAGCATACAGAACTCCCGTGAACTGCATCTCTCTAGAGCAAGGACGCAGAGTGCCCATAAGCAGGCGTCTCCTACAGTCAGGCTACAGAAATCCTGTATATTGCGAATGCCTACGCCGAGGCTAATGAACCCTTCCTAACAGCTTCGTTCCACACCTCCGATACAGATCTCATGGACGCTGCATGTCAACACACTCAGCTTAGCAAACTCCTGTACGCTCTGTCTCCTACACGCCAGCTACAGACATTGCATACATTGTGTCATCCTATTCCCTGACAACAGGACTCTGAAACAACTTTGCACTCCACTAGCATGCAGAAATCCCGTGAACTGCTTCACTCTAGAGCAATGACGCAGAACGCCCATAAGCTGCGTTTCCTACAGTCAGGCTACACAAATCCCGCATATTGCGAATACCTACTCCCAGGCTAATGAACCCTTCCTAACTGCTTCGTTCCACACTTCCGATAAAGAACTCATGGACGCTGCATCTCACCACATTCAGGTTACAGAACTCCTCTATACTCTGTCTCCTACATGCAGGCTACAGACATTGCGCACATTAGGTATGCCTATTCCCAAGCTTCAGAACTCTGAAACAGCTTTGCACTCCACTAGCATACAGAACTCCCGTGAACTGCTTCTCTCTAGAGCAAGGACCAAGAACGCCCATAAGCTGCATTTCCTAGAGTCATTCTCTACAAATCCCGCATATTGCGAATACCTACTCCCAGGCTACAGAACTCTTCCAAACTGCTTCATTCCACACTTCCGATACAGAACTCATGTTCGCTGCATCTCACCACACTCAGGTTTGAGAATTCATGTAAGCACTGTCTCCTACACGCAGGCTACAGATGTAGCGCACATTAGGTAAGCCTATTCACAAGCGGCAGAACGCTGAAACAGCTTCGCATTCAACTAGCATACAGAACTCCCGTGAACTGTATCTCTCTAGAGCAAGGACGCAGAACGCCCATAAGCTGCGTTTCCTACAGTCAGGCTACACAAATCCCGCATATTGCGAATACCTACTCCCAGGCTACAGAACTCTTCCAAACTGCTTCATTCCACACTTCCGATACAGAACTCATGGACGCTGCATCTCACCACATTCAGGTTACAGAACTCCTCTATGCTCTGTTTCCTACACTCAGGCTACAGACATTGCACACATTAGGTAAGCCTATTCCCAAGCTACAGAACTCTGAAACAGCTTTGCACTCCACTAGCATACAGAACTCCCGTGAACTGCATCTCTCCAGAGCAAGGACGCAGAACGCCCATAAGCTGCGTTTCCTACAGTCAGGCTACACAAATCCCGCATATTGCGAATACCTACTCCCAGGCTAATCAACCCTTCCTAACTGCTTCGTTCCACACTTCCGATACAGAACTCATGGACGCTGCATCTCACCACATTCAGGTTACAGAACTCCTCTATGCTCTGTCTCCTACATGCAGGCTACAGACATTGCGCACATTAGGTAAGCCTATTCCCAAGCTACAGAACTCTGAAACAGCTTTGCACTCCACTAGCATACAGAACTCCCGTGAACTGCATCTCTCTAGAGCAAGGACGCAGAGTGCCCATAAGCAGGCGTCTCTTACAGTCAGGCTACAGACATTGCATACATTGTTTCATCCTATTCCCTGACAACAGGACTCTGAAACAACTTTGCACTCCACTAGCATACAGAACTCCCTTGAACTGCTTCTCTCTAGAGCAATGACGCAGAGCGCCCATAAGCTGCATTTCCTAGAGTCATTCTCTACAAATCACGCATATTGCGAATACCTACTCCCAGGCTACAGAACTCTTCCAAACTGCTTCATTCCACACTTCCGATACAGAACTCATGTTCGCTGCATCTCACCACACTCAGGTTTGAGAATTCCTGTAAGCACTATCTCCTACACGTAGGCTACAGATGTAGCGCACATTAGGTAAGCCTTTACACAAGCTGCAGAACGCTGAAACAGCTTCGCATTCCACTAGCATACAGAACTCCTGTGAACTGCATCTCTCTAGAACAAGGTCGCAGAACGCCCATAAGCTACGTTTCCTACAGTCAGGCTACACAAATTCCGCATATTGCGAATACCTACTCCCAGGATACAGAACTTTTCCAAACTGCTTCATTCCACACATCCGATACACAACTCATGTAGCCTGCTTCTCACCACACTCAGGTTACAGAAGTCCTGTAATCTCTCTCTCCTACATGCAGGGTACAGACTTTGCGCACATGGTGTAATCGTATTCCCAGGCTGGAGAACTCTGAAACAACTTTGCACTCCACTAGCATACAGAACTCCCGTGAACTGCATCTCTCTAGAGCAAGGACGCAGAGTGCCCATAAGCAGGCGTCTCTTACAGTCAGGCTACAGACATTGCATACATTGTTTCATCCTATTCCCTGACAACAGGACTCTGAAACAACTTTGCACTCCACTAGCATACAGAACTCCCTTGAACTGCTTCTCTCTAGAGCAATGACGCAGAGCGCCCATAAGCTGCATTTCCTAGAGTCATTCTCTACAAATCACGCATATTGCGAATACCTACTCCCAGGCTACAGAACTCTTCCAAACTGCTTCATTCCACACTTCCGATACAGAACTCATGTTCGCTGCATCTCACCACACTCAGGTTTGAGAATTCCTGTAAGCACTATCTCCTACACGTAGGCTACAGATGTAGCGCACATTAGGTAAGCCTTTTCACAAGCTGCAGAACACTGAAACAGCTTCGCATTCCACTAGCATACAGAACTCCTGTGAACTGCATCTCTCTAGAACAAGGTCGCAGAACGCCCATAAGCTACGTTTCCTACAGTCAGGCTACACAAATTCCGCATATTGCGAATACCTACTCCCAGGATACAGAACTTTTCCAAACTGCTTCATTCCACACATCCGATACACAACTCATGTAGCCTGCTTCTCACCACACTCAGGTTACAGAAGTCCTGTAATCTCTCTCTCCTACATGCAGGGTACAGACTTTGCGCACATGGTGTAATCGTATTCCCAGGCTGGAGAACTCTGAAACAACTTTGCACTCCACTAGCATACAGAACTCCCGTGAACTGCATCTCTCTAGAGCAAGGACGCAGAGTGCCCATAAGCTGCGTCTCCTACAGTCAGGCTACAGAAATCCTGTATATTGCGAATGCCTACGCCGAGGCTAATGAACCCTTCCTAACTGCTTCGTTCCACACCTCCGATACAGATCTCATGGACGCTGCATCTCAACACACTCAGCTTAGCAAACTCCTGTACGCTCTGTCTCCTACACGCCAGCTACAGACATTGCATACATTGTGTCATCCTATTCCCTGACAACAGGACTCTGAAACAACTTTGCACTCCACTAGCATACAGAAATCCCGTGAACTGCTTCACTCTAGAGCAATGACGCTGAACGCCCATAAGCTGCGTTTCCTACAGTCATTCTCTACAAATCCCGCATATTGCGAATACCTACTCCCAGGCTACAGAACTCTTCCAAACTGCTTCATTCCACACTGCCGATACAGAACTCATGTTCGCTGCATCTCACCACACTCAGGTTTGAGAATTCCTGTAAGCTCTGCCTCCTACTCGCAGGCTACAGATGTAGCGCACATCAGGTAAGCCTATTCACAAGCTGCAGAACGCTGAAACAGCTTCACATTCCACTAGCATACAGAACTCCTGTGAACTGAATCTCTCTAGAGCAAGGATGCAGAATGCCCATAAGCTACGTTTCCTACAGTCAGGCTACACAAATCCCGCATATTGCGAATACCTACTCCCAGGCTACAGAACTTTTCCAAACTGCTTCGTTCCACACCTCCAATACACAATCATGTAGCCTGCTTCTCACCACACTCAGGTTACAGAAGTCCTGTAATCTCTCTCTCCTACATGTAGGCTACAGACTTTGCGCACATGGTGTAATCGTATTCCCAGGCTGGAGAACTCTGAAACAACTTTGCACTCCACTAGCATACAGAACTCCCGTGAACTGCATCTCTCTAGAGCAAGGACGCAGAGTGCCCATAAGCAGGCGTCTCCTACAGTCAGGTTACAGAAATCCCGTATATTGCGAATGCCTACGCCGAGGCTAATGAACCCTTCCTAACTGCTTCGTTCCACACCTCCGATACAGATCTCATGGACGCTGCATGTCAACACACTCAGCTTAGCAAACTCCTGTACGCTCGGTCTCCTACACGCAGGCTACAGACATTGCATACATTGTGTCATCCTATTCCCTGACAACAGGACTCTGAAACAACTTTGCACTCCACTAGCATACAGAACTCCCGTGAACTGCTTCTCTCTAGAGAAGGACGCAGAGTGCCCATAAGCAGGCGTCTCCTACAGTCAGGTTACAGAAATCCCGTATATTGCGAATGCCTACGCCGAGGCTAATGAACCCTTCCTAACTGCTTCGTTCCACACTTCCGATACAGAACTCATGGACGCTGCATCTCACCACATTCACGTTACAGAACTCCTCTATGCTCTGTTTCCTACACTCAGGCTACAGACATTGCACACATTAGGTAAGCCTATTCCTAAGCTACAGAACTCTGAAATAGCTTTGCACTCCACTAGCATACAGAACTCCCGTGAACTGCATCTCTCCAGAGCAAGGACGCAGAACGCCCATAAGCAGGCGTCTCTTACAGTCAGGCTACAGACATTGCATACATTGTGTCATCCTATTCCCTGACAACAGGACTCTGAAACAACTTTGCACTCCACTAGCATACAGAACTCCCTTGATCTGCTTCTCTCTAGAGCAATGACGCAGAGCGCCCATAAGCTGCATTTCCTAGAGTCATACTCTACAAATCCCGCATATTGCGAATACCTACTCCCAGGCTACAGAACTCTTCCAAACTGCTTCATTCCACACTGCCGATACAGAACTCATGTTCGCTGCATCTCACCACACTCAGGTTTGAGAATTCCTGTAAGCACTGTCTCCTACATGCAGGCTACAGACATTGCACACATTAGGTAAGCCTATTCCCAAGCTACAGAACTCTGAAACAGCTTTGCACTCCACTAGCATACAGAACTCCCGTGAACTGCATCTCTCCAGAGCAAGGACGCAGAACGCCCATAAGCTGCGTTTCCTACAGTCAGGCTACACAAATCCCGCATATTGCGAATACCTACTCCCAGGCTAATCAACCCTTCCTAACTGAATCGTTCCACACTTCCGATACAGAACTCATGGACGCTGCATCTCACCACATTCAGGTTACAGAACTCCTCTATGCTCTGTCTCCTACATGCAGGCTACAGACATTGCGCACATTAGGTAAGCCTATTCCCAAGCTACAGAACTCTGAAACAGCTTTGCACTCCACTAGCATACAGAACTCCCGTGAACTGCATCTCTCTAGAGCAAGGACGCAGAGTGCCCATAAGCAGGCGTCTCTTACAGTCAGGCTACAGACATTGCATACATTGTGTCATCCTATTCCCTGACAACAGGACTCTGAAACAACTTTGCACTCCACTAGCATACAGAACTCCCTTGAACTGCTTCTCTCTAGAGCAATGACGCAGAGCGCCCATAAGCTGCATTTCCTAGAGTCATTCTCTACAAATCCCGCATATTGCGAATACCTACTCCCAGGCTACAGAACTCTTCCAAACTGCTTCATTCCACACTTCCGATACAGAACTCATGTTCGCTGCATCTCACCACACTCAGGTTTGAGAATTCCTGTAAGCACTATCTCCTACACGTAGGCTACAGATGTAGCGCACATTAGGTAAGCCTTTTCACAAGCTGCAGAACACTGAAACAGCTTCGCATTCCACTAGCATACAGAACTCCTGTGAACTGCATCTCTCTAGAACAAGGTCGCAGAACGCCCATAAGCTACGTTTCCTACAGTCAGGCTACACAAATCCCGCATATTGCGAATACCTACTCCCAGGATACAGAACTTTTCCAAACTGCTTCATTCCACACATCCGATACACAACTCATGTAGCCTGCTTCTCACCACACTCAGGTTACAGAAGTCCTGTAATCTCTCTCTCCTACATGCAGGCTACAGACTTTGCGCACATGGTGTAATCGTATTCCCAGGCTGGAGAACTGTGAAACAACTTTGCACTCCACTAGCATACAGAACTCCCGTGAACTGCATCTCTCTAGAGCAAGGACGCAGAGTGCCCATAAGCTGCGTCTCCTACAGTCAGGCTACAGAAATCCTGTATATTGCGAATGCCTACGCCGAGGCTAATGAACCCTTCCTAACTGCTTCGTTCCACACCTCCGATACAGATCTCATGGACGCTGCATCTCAACACACTCAGCTTAGCAAACTCCTGTACGCTCTGTCTCCTACACGCCAGCTACAGACATTGCATACATTGTGTCATCCTATTCCCTGACAACAGGACTCTGAAACAACTTTGCACTCCACTAGCATACAGAAATCCCGTGAACTGCTTCACTCTAGAGCAATGACGCAGAAAGCCCATAAGCTGCGTTTCCTACAGTCATTCTCTACAAATCCCGCATATTGCGAATACCTACTCCCAGGCTACAGAACTCTTCCAAACTGCTTCATTCCACACTTCCGATACAGAACTCATGTTCGCTGCATCTCACCACACTCAGGTTTGAGAATTCCTGTAAGCTCTGCCTCCTACTCGCAGGCTACAGATGTATCGCACATCAGGTAAGCCTATTCACAAGCTGCAGAACGCTGAAACAGCTTCACATTCCACCAGCGTACAGAACTCCTGTGAACTGAATCTCTCTAGAGCAAGGACGCAGAACGCCCATAAGCTACGTTTCCTACAGTCAGGCTTCTCAAATCCCGCATATTGCGAATACCTACTCCCAGGCTACAGAACTTTTCCAAACTGCTTCGTTCCACACCTCCCATACACAACTCATGTAGCCTGCTTCTCACCACACTCAGGTTACAGAAGTCCTGTAATCTCTCTCTCCTACATGCAGGCTACAGACTTTGCGCACATGGTGTAATCGTATTCCCAGGCTGGAGAACTCTGAAACAACTTTGCACTCCACTAGCATACAGAACTCCCGTGAACTGCATCTCTCTAGAGCAAGGACGCAGAGTGCCCATAAGCAGGCGTCTCCTACAGTCAGGCTACAGAAATCCTGTATATTGCGAATGCCTACGCCGAGGCTAATGAACCCTTCCTAACAGCTTCGTTCCACACCTCCGATACAGATCTCATGGACGCTGCATGTCAACACACTCAGCTTAGCAAACTCCTGTACGCTCTGTCTCCTACACGCCAGCTACAGACATTGCATACATTGTGTCATCCTATTCCCTGACAACAGGACTCTGAAACAACTTTGCAATCCACTAGCATGCAGAAATCCCGTGAACTGCTTCACTCTAGAGCAATGACGCAGAACGCCCATAAGCTGCGTTTCCTACAGTCAGGCTACACAAATCCCGCATATTGCGAATACCTACTCCCAGGCTAATGAACCCTTCCTAACTGCTTCGTTCCACACTTCCGATAAAGAACTCATGGACGCTGCATCTCACCACATTCAGGTTACAGAACTCCTCTATACTCTGTCTCCTACATGCAGGCTACAGACATTGCGCACATTAGGTATGCCTATTCCCAAGCTTCAGAACTCTGAAACAGCTTTGCACTCCACTAGCATACAGAACTCCCGTGAACTGCTTCTCTCTAGAGCAAGGACCAAGAACGCCCATAAGCTGCATTTCCTAGAGTCATTCTCTACAAATCCCGCATATTGCGAATACCTACTCCCAGGCTACAGAACTCTTCCAAACTGCTTCATTCCACACTTCCGATACAGAACTCATGTTCGCTGCATCTCACCACACTCAGGTTTGAGAATTCATGTAAGCACTGTCTCCTACACGCAGGCTACAGATGTAGCGCACATTAGGTAAGCCTATTCACAAGCGGCAGAACGCTGAAACAGCTTCGCATTCAACTAGCATACAGAACTCCCGTGAACTGTATCTCTCTAGAGCAAGGACGCAGAACGCCCATAAGCTGCGTTTCCTACAGTCAGGCTACACAAATCCCGCATATTGCGAATACCTACTCCCAGGCTACAGAACTCTTCCAAACTGCTTCATTCCACACTTCCGATACAAAACTCATGTTCGCTGCATCTCACCACACTCAGGTTTGAGAATTCCTGTAAGCTCTGCCTCCTACACGCAGGCTACAGATGTAGCGCACATCAGGTAAGCCTATTCCCAAGCTACAGAACTCTGAAACAGCTTCACATTCCACTAGCATACAGAACTCCTGTGAACTGAATCTCTCTAGAGCAAGGACGCAGAACGCCCATAAGCTGCGTTTCCTACAGTCAGGCTACACAAATCCAGCATATTGCGAATACCTACTCCCAGGCTAATGAACCCTTCCTAACTGCTTTGTTCCACACTTCCGATACAGAACTCATGGACGCTGCATCTCACCACATTCAGGTTACAGAACTCCTCTATGCTCTGTTTCCTACACTCAGGCTACAGACATTGCACACATTAGGTAAGCCTATTCCCAAGCTACAGAACTCTGAAACGGCTTTGCACTCCACTAGCATACAGAACTCCCGTGAACTGCATCTCTCTAGAGCAAGGACGCAGAGTGCCCATAAGCAGGCGTCTCTTACAGTCAGGCTACAGACATTGCATACATTGTGTCATCCTATTCCCTGACAACAGGACTCTGAAACAACTTTGCACTCCACTAGCATACAGAACTCCCTTGAACTGCTTCTCTCTAGAGCAATGACGCAGAGCGCCCATAAGCTGCATTTCCTAGAGTCATTCTCTACAAATCACGCATATTGCGAATACCTACTCCCAGGCTACAGAACTCTTCCAAACTGCTTCATTCCACACTGCCGATACAGAACTCATGTTCGCTGCATCTCACCAAACTCAGGTTTGAGAATTCCTGTAAGCTCTGCCTCCCACTCGCAGGCTACAGATGTATCGCACATCAGGTAAGCCTATTCACAAGCTGCAGAACGCTGAAACAGCTTCACCTTCCACTAGCATACAGAACTCCTGTGAACTGAATCTCTCTAGAGCAAGGACGCAGAACGCCCATAAGCTACGTTTCCTACAGTCAGGCTACACAAATCCCGCATATTGCGAATACCTACTCCCAGGCTACAGAACTTTTCCAAACTGCTTCGTTCCACACCTCCGATACACAACTCATGTAGCCTGCTTCTCACCACACTCAGGTTACAGAAGTCCTCTATGCTCTGTTTCCTACACTCAGGCTACAGACATTGCACACATTAGGTAAGCCTATTCCCAAGCTACAGAACTCTGAAACGGCTTTGCACTCCACTAGCATACAGAACTCCCGTGAACTGCATCTCTCTAGAGCAAGGACGCAGAGTGCCCATAAGCAGGCGTCTCTTACAGTCAGGCTACAGACATTGCATACATTGTGTCATCCTATTCCCTGACAACAGGACTCTGAAACAACTTTGCACTCCACTAGCATACAGAACTCCCTTGAACTGCTTCTCTCTAGAGCAATGACGCAGAGCGCCCATAAGCTGCATTTCCTAGAGTCATTCTCTACAAATCACGCATATTGCGAATACCTACTCCCAGGCTACAGAACTCTTCCAAACTGCTTCATTCCACACTGCCGATACAGAACTCATGTTCGCTGCATCTCACCAAACTCAGGTTTGAGAATTCCTGTAAGCACTGTCTCCTACACGCAGGCTACAGATGTAGCGCACATTAGGTAAGCCTATTCACAAGCTGCAGAACGCTGAAACAGCTTCGCATTCCACTAGCATACAGAACTCCCGTGAACTGTATCTCTCTAGAGCAAGGACGCAGAATGCCCATAAGCTACGATTCCTACAGTCAGGCTACACAAATCCCGCATATTGTGAATACCTACTCCCAGGCTACAGAACTCTTCCAAACTGCTTCATTCCACACTTCCAATACAGAACTCATGTTCGCTGCATCTCACCACACTCAGGTTTGAGAATTCCTGTAAGCTCTGCCTCCCACTCGCAGGCTACAGATGTAGCGCACATCAGGTAAGCCTATTCACAAGCTGCAGAACGCTGAAACAGCTTCACATTCCACTAGCATACAGAACTCCTGTGAACTGAATCTCTCTAGAGCAAGGACGCAGAACGCCCATAAGCTACGTTTCCTACAGTCAGGCTACACAAATCCCGCATATTGCGAATACCTACTCCCAGGCTACAGAACTTTTCCAAACTGCTTCGTTCCACACCTCCGATACACAACTCATGTAGCCTGCTTCTCACCACACTCAGGTTACAGAAGTCCTGTAATCTCTCTCCCCTACATGCAGGCTACAGACTTTGCGCACATGGTGTAATCGTATTCCCAGGCTGGAGAACTCTGAAACAACTTTGCACTCCACTAGCATACAGAACTCCCGTGAACTGCATCTCTCTAGAGCAAGGACGCAGAGTGCCCATAAGCAGGCGTCTCCTACAGTCAGGCTACAGAAATCCTGTATATTGCGAATGCCTACGCCGAGGCTAATGAACCCTTCCTAACTGCTTCGTTCCACACCTCCGATACAGATCTCATGGACGCTGCATCTCAACACACTCAGCTTAGCAAACTCCTGTACGCTCTGTCTCCTACACGCCAGCTACAGACATTGCATACATTGTGTCATCCTATTCCCTGACAACAGGACTCTGAAACAACTTTGCACTCCACTAGCATACAGAAATCCCGTGAACTGCTTCACTCTAGAGCAATGACGCAGAATGCCCATAAGCTGCATTTCCTACAGTCAGGCTACACAAATCCCGCATATTGCGAATACCTACTCCCAGGCTAATGAACCCTTCCTAACTGCTTCGTTCCACACTTCCGATACAAAACTCATGGACGCTGCATCTCACCACATTCAGGTTACAGAACTCCTCTATACTCTGTCTCCTACATGCAGGCTACAGACATTGCGCACATTAGGTAAGCCTATTTCCAAGCTGCAGAACGCTGAAACAGCTTCGCATTCCACTGGCATACAAAATTCCCGTGAACTGCATCTCTCTACAGCAAGGACCAAGAATGCCCATAAGCTACGATTCCTACAGTCAGGCTACACAAATCCCGCATATTGTGAATACCTACTCCCAGGCTACAGAAATCTTCCAAACTGCTTCATTCCACACTTCCGATACAGAACTCATGTTCGCTGCATCTCACCACACTCAGGTTTGAGAATTCCTGTAAGCTCTGCCTCCTACTCGCAGGCTACAGATGTATCGCACATCAGGTAAGCCTATTCACAAGCTGCAGAACGCTGAAACAGCTTCACATTCCACCAGCGTACAGAACTCCTGTGAACTGAATCTCTCTAGAGCAAGGACGCAGAACGCCCATAAGCTACGTTTCCTACAGTCAGGCTTCTCAAATCCCGCATATTGCGAATACCTACTCCCAGGCTACAGAACTTTTCCAAACTGCTTCGTTCCACACCTCCCATACACAACTCATGTAGCCTGCTTCTCACCACACTCAGGTTACAGAAGTCCTGTAATCTCTCTCTCCTACATGCAGGCTACAGACTTTGCGCACATGGTGTAATCGTATTCCCAGGCTGGAGAACTCTGAAACAACTTTGCACTCCACTAGCATACAGAACTCCCGTGAACTGCATCTCTCTAGAGCAAGGACGCAGAGTGCCCATAAGCAGGCGTCTCCTACAGTCAGGCTACAGAAATCCTGTATATTGCGAATGCCTACGCCGAGGCTAATGAACCCTTCCTAACAGCTTCGTTCCACACCTCCGATACAGATCTCATGGACGCTGCATGTCAACACACTCAGCTTAGCAAACTCCTGTACGCTCTGTCTCCTACACGCCAGCTACAGACATTGCATACATATGTCATCCTATTCCCTGACAACAGGACTCTGAAACAACTTTGCAATCCACTAGCATGCAGAAATCCCGTGAACTGCTTCACTCTAGAGCAATGACGCAGAACGCCCATAAGCTGCGTTTCCTACAGTCAGGCTACACAAATCCCGCATATTGCGAATACCTACTCCCAGGCTAATGAACCCTTCCTAACTGCTTCGTTCCACACTTCCGATAAAGAACTCATGGACGCTGCATCTCACCACATTCAGGTTACAGAACTCCTCTATACTCTGTCTCCTACATGCAGGCTACAGACATTGCGCACATTAGGTATGCCTATTCCCAAGCTTCAGAACTCTGAAACAGCTTTGCACTCCACTAGCATACAGAACTCCCGTGAACTGCTTCTCTCTAGAGCAAGGACCAAGAACGCCCATAAGCTGCATTTCCTAGAGTCATTCTCTACAAATCCCGCATATTGCGAATACCTACTCCCAGGCTACAGAACTCTTCCAAACTGCTTCATTCCACACTTCCGATACAGAACTCATGTTCGCTGCATCTCACCACACTCAGGTTTGAATATTCATGTAAGCACTGTCTCCTACACGCAGGCTACAGATGTAGCGCACATTAGGTAAGCCTATTCACAAGCGGCAGAACGCTGAAACAGCTTCGCATTCAACTAGCATACAGAACTCCCGTGAACTGTATCTCTCTAGAGCAAGGACGCAGAACGCCCATAAGCTGCGTTTCCTACAGTCAGGCTACACAAATCCCGCATATTGCGAATACCTACTCCCAGGCTACAGAACTCTTCCAAACTGCTTCATTCCACACTTCCGATACAAAACTCATGTTCGCTGCATCTCACCACACTCAGGTTTGAGAATTCCTGTAAGCTCTGCCTCCTACACGCAGGCTACAGATGTAGCGCACATCAGGTAAGCCTATTCCCAAGCTACAGAACTCTGAAACAGCTTCACATTCCACTAGCATACAGAAATCCTGTGAACTGAATCTCTCTAGAGCAAGGACGCAGAACGCCCATAAGCTGCGTTTCCTACAGTCAGGCTACACAAATCCAGCATATTGCGAATACCTACTCCCAGGCTAATGAACCCTTCCTAACTGCTTTGTTCCACACTTCCGATACAGAACTCATGGACGCTGCATCTCACCACATTCAGGTTACAGAACTCCTCTATGCTCTGTTTCCTACACTCAGGCTACAGACATTGCACACATTAGGTAAGCCTATTCCCAAGCTACAGAACTCTGAAACGGCTTTGCACTCCACTAGCATACAGAACTCCCGTGAACTGCATCTCTCTAGAGCAAGGACGCAGAGTGCCCATAAGCAGGCGTCTCTTACAGTCAGGCTACAGACATTGCATACATTGTGTCATCCTATTCCCTGACAACAGGACTCTGAAACAACTTTGCACTCCACTAGCATACAGAACTCCCTTGAACTGCTTCTCTCTAGAGCAATGACGCAGAGCGCCCATAAGCTGCATTTCCTAGAGTCATTCTCTACAAATCACGCATATTGCGAATACCTACTCCCAGGCTACAGAACTCTTCCAAACTGCTTCATTCCACACTGCCGATACAGAACTCATGTTCGCTGCATCTCACCACACTCAGGTTTGAGAATTCCTGTAAGCACTGTCTCCTACACGCAGGCTACAGATGTAGCGCACATTAGGTAAGCCTATTCACAAGCTGCAGAACGCTGAAACAGCTTCGCATTCCACTAGCATACAGAACTCCCGTGAACTGTATCTCTCTAGAGCAAGGACGCAGAATGCCCATAAGCTACGATTCCTACAGTCAGGCTACACAAATCCCGCATATTGTGAATACCTACTCCCAGGCTACAGAACTCTTCCAAACTGCTTCATTCCACACTTCCGATACAGAACTCATGTTCGCTGCATCTCACCACACTCAGGTTTGAGAATTCCTGTAAGCTCTGCCTCCTACTCGCAGGCTACAGATGTATCGCACATCAGGTAAGCCTATTCACAAGCTGCAGAACGCTGAAACAGCTTCACATTCCACCAGCGTACAGAACTCCTGTGAACTGAATCTCTCTAGAGCAAGGACGCAGAACGCCCATAAGCTACGTTTCCTACAGTCAGGCTTCTCAAATCCCGCATATTGCGAATACCTACTCCCAGGCTACAGAACTTTTCCAAACTGCTTCGTTCCACACCTCCCATACACAACTCATGTAGCCTGCTTCTCACCACACTCAGGTTACAGAAGTCCTGTAATCTCTCTCTCCTACATGCAGGCTACAGACTTTGCGCACATGGTGTAATCGTATTCCCAGGCTGGAGAACTCTGAAACAACTTTGCACTCCACTAGCATACAGAACTCCCGTGAACTGCATCTCTCTAGAGCAAGGACGCAGAGTGCCCATAAGCAGGCGTCTCCTACAGTCAGGCTACAGAAATCCTGTATATTGCGAATGCCTACGCCGAGGCTAATGAACCCTTCCTAACAGCTTCGTTCCACACCTCCGATACAGATCTCATGGACGCTGCATGTCAACACACTCAGCTTAGCAAACTCCTGTACGCTCTGTCTCCTACACGCCAGCTACAGACATTGCATACATTGTGTCATCCTATTCCCTGACAACAGGACTCTGAAACAACTTTGCACTCCACTAGCATGCAGAAATCCCGTGAACTGCTTCACTCTAGAGCAATGAAGCAGAACGCCCATAAGCTGCGTTTCCTACAGTCAGGCTACACAAATCCCGCATATTGCGAATACCTACTACCAGGCTAATGAACCCTTCCTAACTGCTTCGTTCCACACTTCCGAT
Source organism: Sylvilagus floridanus (assembly GCA_949820135.1). Taxonomy (NCBI): domain Eukaryota; kingdom Metazoa; phylum Chordata; class Mammalia; order Lagomorpha; family Leporidae; genus Sylvilagus; species Sylvilagus floridanus. The sequence goes on from OX463233.1 coordinate 138,877,113, forward strand.
AAAGAACTCATGGACGCTGCATCTCACCACATTCAGGTTACAGAACTCCTCTATACTCTGTCTCCTACATGCAGGCTACAGACATTGCGCACATTAGGTATGCCTATTCCCAAGCTTCAGAACTCTGAAACAGCTTTGCACTCCACTAGCATACAGAACTCCCGTGAACTGCTTCTCTCTAGAGCAAGGACCAAGAACGCCCATAAGCTGCATTTCCTAGAGTCATTCTCTACAAATCCCGCATATTGCGAATACCTACTCCCAGGCTACAGAACTCTTCCAAACTGCTTCATTCCACACTTCCGATACAGAACTCATGTTCGCTGCATCTCACCACACTCAGGTTTGAGAATTCATGTAAGCACTGTCTCCTACACGCAGGCTACAGATGTAGCGCACATTAGGTAAGCCTATTCACAAGCGGCAGAACGCTGAAACAGCTTCGCATTCAACTAGCATACAGAACTCCCGTGAACTGTATCTCTCTAGAGCAAGGACGCAGAACGCCCATAAGCTGCGTTTCCTACAGTCAGGCTACACAAATCCCGCATATTGCGAATACCTACTCCCAGGCTACAGAACTCTTCCAAACTGCTTCATTCCACACTTCCGATACAAAACTCATGTTCGCTGCATCTCACCACACTCAGGTTTGAGAATTCCTGTAAGCTCTGCCTCCTACACGCAGGCTACAGATGTAGCGCACATCAGGTAAGCCTATTCCCAAGCTACAGAACTCTGAAACAGCTTCACATTCCACTAGCATACAGAACTCCTGTGAACTGAATCTCTCTAGAGCAAGGACGCAGAACGCCCATAAGCTGCGTTTCCTACAGTCAGGCTACACAAATCCAGCATATTGCGAATACCTACTCCCAGGCTAATGAACCCTTCCTAACTGCTTTGTTCCACACTTCCGATACAGAACTCATGGACGCTGCATCTCACCACATTCAGGTTACAGAACTCCTCTATGCTCTGTTTCCTACACTCAGGCTACAGACATTGCACACATTAGGTAAGCCTATTCCCAAGCTACAGAACTCTGAAACGGCTTTGCACTCCACTAGCATACAGAACTCCCGTGAACTGCATCTCTCTAGAGCAAGGACGCAGAGTGCCCATAAGCAGGCGTCTCTTACAGTCAGGCTACAGACATTGCATACATTGTGTCATCCTATTCCCTGACAACAGGACTCTGAAACAACTTTGCACTCCACTAGCATACAGAACTCCCTTGAACTGCTTCTCTCTAGAGAAATGACGCAGAGCGCCCATAAGCTGCATTTCCTAGAGTCATTCTCTACAAATCACGCATATTGCGAATACCTACTCCCAGGCTACAGAACTCTTCCAAACTGCTTCATTCCACACTGCCGATACAGAACTCATGTTCGCTGCATCTCACCAAACTCAGGTTTGAGAATTCCTGTAAGCTCTGCCTCCCACTCGCAGGCTACAGATGTAGCGCACATCAGGTAAGCCTATTCACAAGCTGCAGAACGCTGAAACAGCTTCACCTTCCACTAGCATACAGAACTCCTGTGAACTGAATCTCTCTAGAGCAAGGACGCAGAACGCCCATAAGCTACGTTTCCTACAGTCAGGCTACACAAATCCCGCATATTGCGAATACCTACTCCCAGGCTACAGAACTTTTCCAAACTGCTTCGTTCCACACCTCCGATACACAACTCATGTAGCCTGCTTCTCACCACACTCAGGTTACAGAAGTCCTGTAATCTCTCTCCCCTACATGCAGGCTACAGACTTTGCGCACATGGTGTAATCGTATTCCCAGGCTGGAGAACTCTGAAACAACTTTGCACTCCACTAGCATACAGAACTCCCGTGAACTGCATCTCTCTAGAGCAAGGACGCAGAGTGCCCATAAGCAGGCGTCTCCTACAGTCAGGCTACAGAAATCCTGTATATTGCGAATGCCTACGCCGAGGCTAATGAACCCTTCCTAACTGCTTCGTTCCACACCTCCGATACAGATCTCATGGACGCTGCATCTCAACACACTCAGCTTAGCAAACTCCTGTACGCTCTGTCTCCTACACGCCAGCTACAGACATTGCATACATTGTGTCATCCTATTCCCTGACAACAGGACTCTGAAACAACTTTGCACTCCACTAGCATACAGAAATCCCGTGAACTGCTTCACTCTAGAGCAATGACGCAGAATGCCCATAAGCTGCATTTCCTACAGTCAGGCTACACAAATCCCGCATATTGCGAATACCTACTCCCAGGCTAATGAACCCTTCCTAACTGCTTCGTTCCACACTTCCGATACAAAACTCATGGACGCTGCATCTCACCACATTCAGGTTACAGAACTCCTCTATACTCTGTCTCCTACATGCAGGCTACAGACATTGCGCACATTAGGTAAGCCTATTTCCAAGCTGCAGAACGCTGAAACAGCTTCGCATTCCACTGGCATACAAAACTCCCGTGAACTGCATCTCTCTACAGCAAGGACCAAGAATGCCCATAAGCTACGATTCCTACAGTCAGGCTAAACAAATCCCGCATATTGTGAATACCTACTCCCAGGCTACAGAAATCTTCCAAACTGCTTCATTCCACACTTCCGATACAGAACTCATGTTCGCTGCATCTCACCACACTCAGGTTTGAGAATTCCTGTAAGCTCTGCCTCCTACTCGCAGGCTACAGATGTATCGCACATCAGGTAAGCCTATTCACAAGCTGCAGAACGCTGAAACAGCTTCACATTCCACCAGCGTACAGAACTCCTGTGAACTGAATCTCTCTAGAGCAAGGACGCAGAACGCCCATAAGCTACGTTTCCTACAGTCAGGCTTCTCAAATCCCGCATATTGCGAATACCTACTCCCAGGCTACAGAACTTTTCCAAACTGCTTCGTTCCACACCTCCCATACACAACTCATGTAGCCTGCTTCTCACCACACTCAGGTTACAGAAGTCCTGTAATCTCTCTCTCCTACATGCAGGCTACAGACTTTGCGCACATGGTGTAATCGTATTCCCAGGCTGGAGAACTCTGAAACAACTTTGCACTCCACTAGCATACAGAACTCCCGTGAACTGCATCTCTCTAGAGCAAGGACGCAGAGTGCCCATAAGCAGGCGTCTCCTACAGTCAGGCTACAGAAATCCTGTATATTGCGAATGCCTACGCCGAGGCTAATGAACCCTTCCTAACAGCTTCGTTCCACACCTCCGATACAGATCTCATGGACGCTGCATGTCAACACACTCAGCTTAGCAAACTCCTGTACGCTCTGTCTCCTACACGCCAGCTACAGACATTGCATACATATGTCATCCTATTCCCTGACAACAGGACTCTGAAACAACTTTGCAATCCACTAGCATGCAGAAATCCCGTGAACTGCTTCACTCTAGAGCAATGACGCAGAACGCCCATAAGCTGCGTTTCCTACAGTCAGGCTACACAAATCCCGCATATTGCGAATACCTACTCCCAGGCTAATGAACCCTTCCTAACTGCTTCGTTCCACACTTCCGATAAAGAACTCATGGACGCTGCATCTCACCACATTCAGGTTACAGAACTCCTCTATACTCTGTCTCCTACATGCAGGCTACAGACATTGCGCACATTAGGTATGCCTATTCCCAAGCTTCAGAACTCTGAAACAGCTTTGCACTCCACTAGCATACAGAACTCCCGTGAACTGCTTCTCTCTAGAGCAAGGACCAAGAACGCCCATAAGCTGCATTTCCTAGAGTCATTCTCTACAAATCCCGCATATTGCGAATACCTACTCCCAGGCTACAGAACTCTTCCAAACTGCTTCATTCCACACTTCCGATACAGAACTCATGTTCGCTGCATCTCACCACACTCAGGTTTGAATATTCATGTAAGCACTGTCTCCTACACGCAGGCTACAGATGTAGCGCACATTAGGTAAGCCTATTCACAAGCGGCAGAACGCTGAAACAGCTTCGCATTCAACTAGCATACAGAACTCCCGTGAACTGTATCTCTCTAGAGCAAGGACGCAGAACGCCCATAAGCTGCGTTTCCTACAGTCAGGCTACACAAATCCCGCATATTGCGAATACCTACTCCCAGGCTACAGAACTCTTCCAAACTGCTTCATTCCACACTTCCGATACAAAACTCATGTTCGCTGCATCTCACCACACTCAGGTTTGAGAATTCCTGTAAGCTCTGCCTCCTACACGCAGGCTACAGATGTAGCGCACATCAGGTAAGCCTATTCCCAAGCTACAGAACTCTGAAACAGCTTCACATTCCACTAGCATACAGAACTCCTGTGAACTGAATCTCTCTAGAGCAAGGACGCAGAACGCCCATAAGCTGCGTTTCCTACAGTCAGGCTACACAAATCCAGCATATTGCGAATACCTACTCCCAGGCTAATGAACCCTTCCTAACTGCTTTGTTCCACACTTCCGATACAGAACTCATGGACGCTGCATCTCACCACATTCAGGTTACAGAACTCCTCTATGCTCTGTTTCCTACACTCAGGCTACAGACATTGCACACATTAGGTAAGCCTATTCCCAAGCTACAGAACTCTGAAACGGCTTTGCACTCCACTAGCATACAGAACTCCCGTGAACTGCATCTCTCTAGAGCAAGGACGCAGAGTGCCCATAAGCAGGCGTCTCTTACAGTCAGGCTACAGACATTGCATACATTGTGTCATCCTATTCCCTGACAACAGGACTCTGAAACAACTTTGCACTCCACTAGCATACAGAACTCCCTTGAACTGCTTCTCTCTAGAGCAATGACGCAGAGCGCCCATAAGCTGCATTTCCTAGAGTCATTCTCTACAAATCACGCATATTGCGAATACCTACTCCCAGGCTACAGAACTCTTCCAAACTGCTTCATTCCACACTGCCGATACAGAACTCATGTTCGCTGCATCTCACCACACTCAGGTTTGAGAATTCCTGTAAGCACTGTCTCCTACACGCAGGCTACAGATGTAGCGCACATTAGGTAAGCCTATTCACAAGCTGCAGAACGCTGAAACAGCTTCGCATTCCACTAGCATACAGAACTCCCGTGAACTGTATCTCTCTAGAGCAAGGACGCAGAATGCCCATAAGCTACGATTCCTACAGTCAGGCTACACAAATCCCGCATATTGTGAATACCTACTCCCAGGCTACAGAACTCTTCCAAACTGCTTCATTCCACACTTCCGATACAGAACTCATGTTCGCTGCATCTCACCACACTCAGGTTTGAGAATTCCTGTAAGCTCTGCCTCCTACTCGCAGGCTACAGATGTATCGCACATCAGGTAAGCCTATTCACAAGCTGCAGAACGCTGAAACAGCTTCACATTCCACCAGCGTACAGAACTCCTGTGAACTGAATCTCTCTAGAGCAAGGACGCAGAACGCCCATAAGCTACGTTTCCTACAGTCAGGCTTCTCAAATCCCGCATATTGCGAATACCTACTCCCAGGCTACAGAACTTTTCCAAACTGCTTCGTTCCACACCTCCCATACACAACTCATGTAGCCTGCTTCTCACCACACTCAGGTTACAGAAGTCCTGTAATCTCTCTCTCCTACATGCAGGCTACAGACTTTGCGCACATGGTGTAATCGTATTCCCAGGCTGGAGAACTCTGAAACAACTTTGCACTCCACTAGCATACAGAACTCCCGTGAACTGCATCTCTCTAGAGCAAGGACGCAGAGTGCCCATAAGCAGGCGTCTCCTACAGTCAGGCTACAGAAATCCTGTATATTGCGAATGCCTACGCCGAGGCTAATGAACCCTTCCTAACAGCTTCGTTCCACACCTCCGATACAGATCTCATGGACGCTGCATGTCAACACACTCAGCTTAGCAAACTCCTGTACGCTCTGTCTCCTACACGCCAGCTACAGACATTGCATACATTGTGTCATCCTATTCCCTGACAACAGGACTCTGAAACAACTTTGCAATCCACTAGCATGCAGAAATCCCGTGAACTGCTTCACTCTAGAGCAATGACGCAGAACGCCCATAAGCTGCGTTTCCTACAGTCAGGCTACACAAATCCCGCATATTGCGAATACCTACTCCCAGGCTAATGAACCCTTCCTAACTGCTTCGTTCCACACTTCCGATAAAGAACTCATGGACGCTGCATCTCACCACATTCAGGTTACAGAACTCCTCTATACTCTGTCTCCTACATGCAGGCTACAGACATTGCGCACATTAGGTATGCCTATTCCCAAGCTTCAGAACTCTGAAACAGCTTTGCACTCCACTAGCATACAGAACTCCCGTGAACTGCTTCTCTCTAGAGCAAGGACCAAGAACGCCCATAAGCTGCATTTCCTAGAGTCATTCTCTACAAATCCCGCATATTGCGAATACCTACTCCCAGGCTACAGAACTCTTCCAAACTGCTTCATTCCACACTTCCGATACAGAACTCATGTTCGCTGCATCTCACCACACTCAGGTTTGAGAATTCATGTAAGCACTGTCTCCTACACGCAGGCTACAGATGTAGCGCACATTAGGTAAGCCTATTCACAAGCGGCAGAACGCTGAAACAGCTTCGCATTCAACTAGCATACAGAACTCCCGTGAACTGTATCTCTCTAGAGCAAGGACGCAGAACGCCCATAAGCTGCGTTTCCTACAGTCAGGCTACACAAATCCCGCATATTGCGAATACCTACTCCCAGGCTACAGAACTCTTCCAAACTGCTTCATTCCACACTTCCGATACAAAACTCATGTTCGCTGCATCTCACCACACTCAGGTTTGAGAATTCCTGTAAGCTCTGCCTCCTACACGCAGGCTACAGATGTAGCGCACATCAGGTAAGCCTATTCCCAAGCTACAGAACTCTGAAACAGCTTCACATTCCACTAGCATACAGAACTCCTGTGAACTGAATCTCTCTAGAGCAAGGACGCAGAACGCCCATAAGCTGCGTTTCCTACAGTCAGGCTACACAAATCCAGCATATTGCGAATACCTACTCCCAGGCTAATGAACCCTTCCTAACTGCTTTGTTCCACACTTCCGATACAGAACTCATGGACGCTGCATCTCACCACATTCAGGTTACAGAACTCCTCTATGCTCTGTTTCCTACACTCAGGCTACAGACATTGCACACATTAGGTAAGCCTATTCCCAAGCTACAGAACTCTGAAACGGCTTTGCACTCCACTAGCATACAGAACTCCCGTGAACTGCATCTCTCTAGAGCAAGGACGCAGAGTGCCCATAAGCAGGCATCTCTTACAGTCAGGCTACAGACATTGCATACATTGTGTCATCCTATTCCCTGACAACAGGACTCTGAAACAACTTTGCACTCCACTAGCATACAGAACTCCCTTGAACTGCTTCTCTCTAGAGCAATGACGCAGAGCGCCCATAAGCTGCATTTCCTAGAGTCATTCTCTACAAATCACGCATATTGCGAATACCTACTCCCAGGCTACAGAACTCTTCCAAACTGCTTCATTCCACACTGCCGATACAGAACTCATGTTCGCTGCATCTCACCAAACTCAGGTTTGAGAATTCCTGTAAGCTCTGCCTCCCACTCGCAGGCTACAGATGTAGCGCACATCAGGTAAGCCTATTCACAAGCTGCAGAACGCTGAAACAGCTTCACCTTCCACTAGCATACAGAACTCCTGTGAACTGAATCTCTCTAGAGCAAGGACGCAGAACGCCCATAAGCTACGTTTCCTACAGTCAGGCTACACAAATCCCGCATATTGCGAATACCTACTCCCAGGCTACAGAACTTTTCCAAACTGCTTCGTTCCACACCTCCGATACACAACTCATGTAGCCTGCTTCTCACCACACTCAGGTTACAGAAGTCCTCTATGCTCTGTTTCCTACACTCAGGCTACAGACATTGCACACATTAGGTAAGCCTATTCCCAAGCTACAGAACTCTGAAACGGCTTTGCACTCCACTAGCATACAGAACTCCCGTGAACTGCATCTCTCTAGAGCAAGGACGCAGAGTGCCCATAAGCAGGCGTCTCTTACAGTCAGGCTACAGACATTGCATACATTGTGTCATCCTATTCCCTGACAACAGGACTCTGAAACAACTTTGCACTCCACTAGCATACAGAACTCCCTTGAACTGCTTCTCTCTAGAGCAATGACGCAGAGCGCCCATAAGCTGCATTTCCTAGAGTCATTCTCTACAAATCACGCATATTGCGAATACCTACTCCCAGGCTACAGAACTCTTCCAAACTGCTTCATTCCACACTGCCGATACAGAACTCATGTTCGCTGCATCTCACCAAACTCAGGTTTGAGAATTCCTGTAAGCACTGTCTCCTACACGCAGGCTACAGATGTAGCGCACATTAGGTAAGCCTATTCACAAGCTGCAGAACGCTGAAACAGCTTCGCATTCCACTAGCATACAGAACTCCCGTGAACTGTATCTCTCTAGAGCAAGGACGCAGAATGCCCATAAGCTACGATTCCTACAGTCAGGCTACACAAATCCCGCATATTGTGAATACCTACTCCCAGGCTACAGAACTCTTCCAAACTGCTTCATTCCACACTTCCAATACAGAACTCATGTTCGCTGCATCTCACCACACTCAGGTTTGAGAATTCCTGTAAGCTCTGCCTCCCACTCGCAGGCTACAGATGTAGCGCACATCAGGTAAGCCTATTCACAAGCTGCAGAACGCTGAAACAGCTTCACATTCCACTAGCATACAGAACTCCTGTGAACTGAATCTCTCTAGAGCAAGGACGCAGAACGCCCATAAGCTACGTTTCCTACAGTCAGGCTACACAAATCCCGCATATTGCGAATACCTACTCCCAGGCTACAGAACTTTTCCAAACTGCTTCGTTCGACACCTCCGATACACAACTCATGTAGCCTGCTTCTCACCACACTCAGGTTACAGAAGTCCTGTAATCTCTCTCCCCTACATGCAGGCTACAGACTTTGCGCACATGGTGTAATCGTATTCCCAGGCTGGAGAACTCTGAAACAACTTTGCACTCCACTAGCATACAGAACTCCCGTGAACTGCATCTCTCTAGAGCAAGGACGCAGAGTGCCCATAAGCAGGCGTCTCCTACAGTCAGGCTACAGAAATCCTGTATATTGCGAATGCCTACGCCGAGGCTAATGAACCCTTCCTAACTGCTTCGTTCCACACCTCCGATACAGATCTCATGGACGCTGCATCTCAACACACTCAGCTTAGCAAACTCCTGTACGCTCTGTCTCCTACACGCCAGCTACAGACATTGCATACATTGTGTCATCCTATTCCCTGACAACAGGACTCTGAAACAACTTTGCACTCCACTAGCATACAGAAATCCCGTGAACTGCTTCACTCTAGAGCAATGACGCAGAATGCCCATAAGCTGCATTTCCTACAGTCAGGCTACACAAATCCCGCATATTGCGAATACCTACTCCCAGGCTAATGAACCCTTCCTAACTGCTTCGTTCCACACTTCCGATACAAAACTCATGGACGCTGCATCTCACCACATTCAGGTTACAGAACTCCTCTATACTCTGTCTCCTACATGCAGGCTACAGACATTGCGCACATTAGGTAAGCCTATTTCCAAGCTGCAGAACGCTGAAACAGCTTCGCATTCCACTGGCATACAAAACTCCCGTGAACTGCATCTCTCTACAGCAAGGACCAAGAATGCCCATAAGCTACGATTCCTACAGTCAGGCTACACAAATCCCGCATATTGTGAATACCTACTCCCAGGCTACAGAAATCTTCCAAACTGCTTCATTCCACACTTCCGATACAGAACTCATGTTCGCTGCATCTCACCACACTCAGGTTTGAGAATTCCTGTAAGCTCTGCCTCCTACTCGCAGGCTACAGATGTATCGCACATCAGGTAAGCCTATTCACAAGCTGCAGAACGCTGAAACAGCTTCACATTCCACCAGCGTACAGAACTCCTGTGAACTGAATCTCTCTAGAGCAAGGACGCAGAACGCCCATAAGCTACGTTTCCTACAGTCAGGCTTCTCAAATCCCGCATATTGCGAATACCTACTCCCAGGCTACAGAACTTTTCCAAACTGCTTCGTTCCACACCTCCCATACACAACTCATGTAGCCTGCTTCTCACCACACTCAGGTTACAGAAGTCCTGTAATCTCTCTCTCCTACATGCAGGCTACAGACTTTGCGCACATGGTGTAATCGTATTCCCAGGCTGGAGAACTCTGAAACAACTTTGCACTCCACTAGCATACAGAACTCCCGTGAACTGCATCTCTCTAGAGCAAGGACGCAGAGTGCCCATAAGCAGGCGTCTCCTACAGTCAGGCTACAGAAATCCTGTATATTGCGAATGCCTACGCCGAGGCTAATGAACCCTTCCTAACAGCTTCGTTCCACACCTCCGATACAGATCTCATGGACGCTGCATGTCAACACACTCAGCTTAGCAAACTCCTGTACGCTCTGTCTCCTACACGCCAGCTACAGACATTGCATACATATGTCATCCTATTCCCTGACAACAGGACTCTGAAACAACTTTGCAATCCACTAGCATGCAGAAATCCCGTGAACTGCTTCACTCTAGAGCAATGACGCAGAACGCCCATAAGCTGCGTTTCCTACAGTCAGGCTACACAAATCCCGCATATTGCGAATACCTACTCCCAGGCTAATGAACCCTTCCTAACTGCTTCGTTCCACACTTCCGATAAAGAACTCATGGACGCTGCATCTCACCACATTCAGGTTACAGAACTCCTCTATACTCTGTCTCCTACATGCAGGCTACAGACATTGCGCACATTAGGTATGCCTATTCCCAAGCTTCAGAACTCTGAAACAGCTTTGCACTCCACTAGCATACAGAACTCCCGTGAACTGCTTCTCTCTAGAGCAAGGACCAAGAACGCCCATAAGCTGCATTTCCTAGAGTCATTCTCTACAAATCCCGCATATTGCGAATACCTACTCCCAGGCTACAGAACTCTTCCAAACTGCTTCATTCCACACTTCCGATACAGAACTCATGTTCGCTGCATCTCACCACACTCAGGTTTGAATATTCATGTAAGCACTGTCTCCTACACGCAGGCTACAGATGTAGCGCACATTAGGTAAGCCTATTCACAAGCGGCAGAACGCTGAAACAGCTTCGCATTCAACTAGCATACAGAACTCCCGTGAACTGTATCTCTCTAGAGCAAGGACGCAGAACGCCCATAAGCTGCGTTTCCTACAGTCAGGCTACACAAATCCCGCATATTGCGAATACCTACTCCCAGGCTACAGAACTCTTCCAAACTGCTTCATTCCACACTTCCGATACAAAACTCATGTTCGCTGCATCTCACCACACTCAGGTTTGAGAATTCCTGTAAGCTCTGCCTCCTACACGCAGGCTACAGATGTAGCGCACATCAGGTAAGCCTATTCCCAAGCTACAGAACTCTGAAACAGCTTCACATTCCACTAGCATACAGAACTCCTGTGAACTGAATCTCTCTAGAGCAAGGACGCAGAACGCCCATAAGCTGCGTTTCCTACAGTCAGGCTACACAAATCCAGCATATTGCGAATACCTACTCCCAGGCTAATGAACCCTTCCTAACTGCTTTGTTCCACACTTCCGATACAGAACTCATGGACGCTGCATCTCACCACATTCAGGTTACAGAACTCCTCTATGCTCTGTTTCCTACACTCAGGCTACAGACATTGCACACATTAGGTAAGCCTATTCCCAAGCTACAGAACTCTGAAACGGCTTTGCACTCCACTAGCATACAGAACTCCCGTGAACTGCATCTCTCTAGAGCAAGGACGCAGAGTGCCCATAAGCAGGCGTCTCTTACAGTCAGGCTACAGACATTGCATACATTGTGTCATCCTATTCCCTGACAACAGGACTCTGAAACAACTTTGCACTCCACTAGCATACAGAACTCCCTTGAACTGCTTCTCTCTAGAGCAATGACGCAGAGCGCCCATAAGCTGCATTTCCTAGAGTCATTCTCTACAAATCACGCATATTGCGAATACCTACTCCCAGGCTACAGAACTCTTCCAAACTGCTTCATTCCACACTGCCGATACAGAACTCATGTTCGCTGCATCTCACCAAACTCAGGTTTGAGAATTCCTGTAAGCTCTGCCTCCCACTCGCAGGCTACAGATGTAGCGCACATCAGGTAAGCCTATTCACAAGCTGCAGAACGCTGAAACAGCTTCACCTTCCACTAGCATACAGAACTCCTGTGAACTGAATCTCTCTAGAGCAAGGACGCAGAACGCCCATAAGCTACGTTTCCTACAGTCAGGCTACACAAATCCCGCATATTGCGAATACCTACTCCCAGGCTACAGAACTTTTCCAAACTGCTTCGTTCCACACCTCCGATACACAACTCATGTAGCCTGCTTCTCACCACACTCAGGTTACAGAAGTCCTCTATGCTCTGTTTCCTACACTCAGGCTACAGACATTGCACACATTAGGTAAGCCTATTCCCAAGCTACAGAACTCTGAAACGGCTTTGCACTCCACTAGCATACAGAACTCCCGTGAACTGCATCTCTCTAGAGCAAGGACGCAGAGTGCCCATAAGCAGGCGTCTCTTACAGTCAGGCTACAGACATTGCATACATTGTGTCATCCTATTCCCTGACAACAGGACTCTGAAACAACTTTGCACTCCACTAGCATACAGAACTCCCTTGAACTGCTTCTCTCTAGAGCAATGACGCAGATCGCCCATAAGCTGCATTTCCTAGAGTCATTCTCTACAAATCACGCATATTGCGAATACCTACTCCCAGGCTACAGAACTCTTCCAAACTGCTTCATTCCACACTGCCGATACAGAACTCATGTTCGCTGCATCTCACCAAACTCAGGTTTGAGAATTCCTGTAAGCACTGTCTCCTACACGCAGGCTACAGATGTAGCGCACATTAGGTAAGCCTATTCACAAGCTGCAGAACGCTGAAACAGCTTCGCATTCCACTAGCATACAGAACTCCCGTGAACTGTATCTCTCTAGAGCAAGGACGCAGAATGCCCATAAGCTACGATTCCTACAGTCAGGCTACACAAATCCCGCATATTGTGAATACCTACTCCCAGGCTACAGAACTCTTCCAAACTGCTTCATTCCACACTTCCAATACAGAACTCATGTTCGCTGCATCTCACCACACTCAGGTTTGAGAATTCCTGTAAGCTCTGCCTCCCACTCGCAGGCTACAGATGTAGCGCACATCAGGTAAGCCTATTCACAAGCTGCAGAACGCTGAAACAGCTTCACATTCCACTAGCATACAGAACTCCTGTGAACTGAATCTCTCTAGAGCAAGGACGCAGAACGCCCATAAGCTACGTTTCCTACAGTCAGGCTACACAAATCCTGCATATTGCGAATACCTACTCCCAGGCTACAGAACTTTTCCAAACTGCTTCGTTCGACACCTCCGTTACACAACTCATGTAGCCTGCTTCTCACCACACTCAGGTTACAGAAGTCCTGTAATCTCTCTCCCCTACATGCAGGCTACAGACTTTGCGCACATGGTGTAATCGTATTCCCAGGCTGGAGAACTCTGAAACAACTTTGCACTCCACTAGCATACAGAACTCCCGTGAACTGCATCTCTCTAGAGCAAGGACGCAGAGTGCCCATAAGCAGGCGTCTCCTACAGTCAGGCTACAGAAATCCTGTATATTGCGAATGCCTACGCCGAGGCTAATGAACCCTTCCTAACTGCTTCGTTCCACACCTCCGATACAGATCTCATGGACGCTGCATCTCAACACACTCAGCTTAGCAAACTCCTGTACGCTCTGTCTCCTACACGCCAGCTACAGACATTGCATACATTGTGTCATCCTATTCCCTGACAACAGGACTCTGAAACAACTTTGCACTCCATTAGCATACAGAAATCCCGTGAACTGCTTCACTCTAGAGCAATGACGCAGAATGCCCATAAGCTGCATTTCCTACAGTCAGGCTACACAAATCCCGCATATTGCGAATACCTACTCCCAGGCTAATGAACCCTTCCTAACTGCTTCGTTCCACACTTCCGATACAAAACTCATGGACGCTGCATCTCACCACATTCAGGTTACAGAACTCCTCTATACTCTGTCTCCTACATGCAGGCTACAGACATTGCGCACATTAGGTAAGCCTATTTCCAAGCTGCAGAACGCTGAAACAGCTTCGCATTCCACTGGCATACAAAACTCCCATGAACTGCATCTCTCTACAGCAAGGACCAAGAATGCCCATAAGCTACGATTCCTACAGTCAGGCTACACAAATCCCGCATATTGTGAATACCTACTCCCAGGCTACAGAAATCTTCCAAACTGCTTCATTCCACACTTCCGATACAGAACTCATGTTCGCTGCATCTCACCACACTCAGGTTTGAGAATTCCTGTAAGCTCTGCCTCCTACTCGCAGGCTACAGATGTATCGCACATCAGGTAAGCCTATTCACAAGCTGCAGAACGCTGAAACAGCTTCACATTCCACCAGCGTACAGAACTCCTGTGAACTGAATCTCTCTAGAGCAAGGACGCAGAACGCCCATAAGCTACGTTTCCTACAGTCAGGCTTCTCAAATCCCGCATATTGCGAATACCTACTCCCAGGCTACAGAACTTTTCCAAACTGCTTCGTTCCACACCTCCCATACACAACTCATGTAGCCTGCTTCTCACCACACTCAGGTTACAGAAGTCCTGTAATCTCTCTCTCCTACATGCAGGCTACAGACTTTGCGCACATGGTGTAATCGTATTCCCAGGCTGGAGAACTCTGAAACAACTTTGCACTCCACTAGCATACAGAACTCCCGTGAACTGCATCTCTCTAGAGCAAGGACGCAGAGTGCCCATAAGCAGGCGTCTCCTACAGTCAGGCTACAGAAATCCTGTATATTGCGAATGCCTACGCCGAGGCTAATGAACCCTTCCTAACAGCTTCGTTCCACACCTCCGATACAGATCTCATGGACGCTGCATGTCAACACACTCAGCTTAGCAAACTCCTGTACGCTCTGTCTCCTACACGCCAGCTACAGACATTGCATACATATGTCATCCTATTCCCTGACAACAGGACTCTGAAACAACTTTGCAATCCACTAGCATGCAGAAATCCCGTGAACTGCTTCACTCTAGAGCAATGACGCAGAACGCCCATAAGCTGCGTTTCCTACAGTCAGGCTACACAAATCCCGCATATTGCGAATACCTACTCCCAGGCTAATGAACCCTTCCTAACTGCTTCGTTCCACACTTCCGATAAAGAACTCATGGACGCTGCATCTCACCACATTCAGGTTACAGAACTCCTCTATACTCTGTCTCCTACATGCAGGCTACAGACATTGCGCACATTAGGTATGCCTATTCCCAAGCTTCAGAACTCTGAAACAGCTTTGCACTCCACTAGCATACAGAACTCCCGTGAACTGCTTCTCTCTAGAGCAAGGACCAAGAACGCCCATAAGCTGCATTTCCTAGAGTCATTCTCTACAAATCCCGCATATTGCGAATACCTACTCCCAGGCTACAGAACTCTTCCAAACTGCTTCATTCCACACTTCCGATACAGAACTCATGTTCGCTGCATCTCACCACACTCAGGTTTGAATATTCATGTAAGCACTGTCTCCTACACGCAGGCTACAGATGTAGCGCACATTAGGTAAGCCTATTCACAAGCGGCAGAACGCTGAAACAGCTTCGCATTCAACTAGCATACAGAACTCCCGTGAACTGTATCTCTCTAGAGCAAGGACGCAGAACGCCCATAAGCTGCGTTTCCTACAGTCAGGCTACACAAATCCCGCATATTGCGAATACCTACTCCCAGGCTACAGAACTCTTCCAAACTGCTTCATTCCACACTTCCGATACAAAACTCATGTTCGCTGCATCTCACCACACTCAGGTTTGAGAATTCCTGTAAGCTCTGCCTCCTACACGCAGGCTACAGATGTAGCGCACATCAGGTAAGCCTATTCCCAAGCTACAGAACTCTGAAACAGCTTCACATTCCACTAGCATACAGAACTCCTGTGAACTGAATCTCTCTAGAGCAAGGACGCAGAACGCCCATAAGCTGCGTTTCCTACAGTCAGGCTACACAAATCCCGCATATTGCGAATACCTACTCCCAGGCTAATGAACCCTTCCTAACTGCTTCGTTCCACACTTCCGATAAAGAACTCATGGACGCTGCATCTCACCACATTCAGGTTACAGAACTCCTCTATACTCTGTCTCCTACATGCAGGCTACAGACATTGCGCACATTAGGTATGCCTATTCCCAAGCTTCAGAACTCTGAAACAGCTTTGCACTCCACTAGCATACAGAACTCCCGTGAACTGCTTCTCTCTAGAGCAAGGACCAAGAACGCCCATAAGCTGCATTTCCTAGAGTCATTCTCTACAAATCCCGCATATTGCGAATACCTACTCCCAGGCTACAGAACTCTTCCAAACTGCTTCATTCCACACTTCCGATACAGAACTCATGTTCGCTGCATCTCACCACACTCAGGTTTGAATATTCATGTAAGCACTGTCTCCTACACGCAGGCTACAGATGTAGCGCACATTAGGTAAGCCTATTCACAAGCGGCAGAACGCTGAAACAGCTTCGCATTCAACTAGCATACAGAACTCCCGTGAACTGTATCTCTCTAGAGCAAGGACGCAGAACGCCCATAAGCTGCGTTTCCTACAGTCAGGCTACACAAATCCCGCATATTGCGAATACCTACTCCCAGGCTACAGAACTCTTCCAAACTGCTTCATTCCACACTTCCGATACAAAACTCATGTTCGCTGCATCTCACCGCACTCAGGTTTGAGAATTCCTGTAAGCTCTGCCTCCTACACGCAGGCTACAGATGTAGCGCACATCAGGTAAGCCTATTCCCAAGCTACAGAACTCTGAAACAGCTTCACATTCCACTAGCATACAGAACTCCTGTGAACTGAATCTCTCTAGAGCAAGGACGCAAAACGCCCATAAGCTGCGTTTCCTACAGTCAGGCTACACAAATCCAGCATATTGCGAATACCTACTCCCAGGCTAATGAACCCTTCCTAACTGCTTTGTTCCACACTTCCGATACAGAACTCATGGACGCTGCATCTCACCACATTCAGGTTACAGAAGTCCTCTATGCTCTGTTTCCTACACTCAGGCTACAGACATTGCACACATTAGGTAAGCCTATTCCCAAGCTACAGAACTCTGAAACGGCTTTGCACTCCACTAGCATACAGAACTCCCGTGAACTGCATCTCTCTAGAGCAAGGACGCAGAGTGCCCATAAGCAGGCGTCTCTTACAGTCAGGCTACAGACATTGCATACATTGTGTCATCCTATTCCCTGACAACAGGACTCTGAAACAACTTTGCACTCCACTAGCATACAGAACTCCCTTGAACTGCTTCTCTCTAGAGCAATGACGCAGAGCGCCCATAAGCTGCATTTCCTAGAGTCATTCTCTACAAATCACGCATATTGCGAATACCTACTCCCAGGCTACAGAACTCTTCCAAACTGCTTCATTCCACACTGCCGATACAGAACTCATGTTCGCTGCATCTCACCAAACTCAGGTTTGAGAATTCCTGTAAGCACTGTCTCCTACACGCAGGCTACAGATGTAGCGCACATTAGGTAAGCCTATTCACAAGCTGCAGAACGCTGAAACAGCTTCGCATTCCACTAGCATACAGAACTCCCGTGAACTGTATCTCTCTAGAGCAAGGACGCAGAATGCCCATAAGCTACGATTCCTACAGTCAGGCTACACAAATCCCGCATATTGTGAATACCTACTCCCAGGCTACAGAACTCTTCCAAACTGCTTCATTCCACACTTCCGATACAGAACTCATGTTCGCTGCATCTCACCACACTCAGGTTTGAGAATTCCTGTAAGCTCTGCCTCCCACTCGCAGGCTACAGATGTAGCGCACACCAGTTAAGCCTATTCACAAGCTGCAGAACGCTGAAACAGCTTCACCTTCCACTAGCATACAGAACTCCTGTGAACTGAATCTCTCTAGAGCAAGGACGCAGAACGCCCATAAGCTGCGTTT
The DNA here is from genome assembly GCA_949820135.1 of Sylvilagus floridanus. Taxonomy (NCBI): domain Eukaryota; kingdom Metazoa; phylum Chordata; class Mammalia; order Lagomorpha; family Leporidae; genus Sylvilagus; species Sylvilagus floridanus. The sequence goes on from OX463233.1 coordinate 138,895,288, forward strand.
CCTACAGTCAGGCTACACAAATCCAGCATATTGCGAATACCTACTCCCAGGCTAATGAACCCTTCCTAACTGCTTTGTTCCACACTTCCGATACAGAACTCATGGACGCTGCATCTCACCACATTCAGGTTACAGAAGTCCTCTATGCTCTGTTTCCTACACTCAGGCTACAGACATTGCACACATTAGGTAAGCCTATTCCCAAGCTACAGAACTCTGAAACGGCTTTGCACTCCACTAGCATACAGAACTCCCGTGAACTGCATCTCTCTAGAGCAAGGAAGCAGAGTGCCCATAAGCAGGCGTCTCTTACAGTCAGGCTACAGACATTGCATACATTGTGTCATCCTATTCCCTGACAACAGGACTCTGAAACAACTTTGCACTCCACTAGCATACAGAACTCCCTTGAACTGCTTCTCTCTAGAGCAATGACGCAGAGCGCCCATAAGCTGCATTTCCTAGAGTCATTCTCTACAAATCACGCATATTGCGAATACCTACTCCCAGGCTACAGAACTCTTCCAAACTGCTTCATTCCACACTGCCGATACAGAACTCATGTTCGCTGCATCTCACCAAACTCAGGTTTGAGAATTCCTGTAAGCACTGTCTCCTACACGCAGGCTACAGATGTAGCGCACATTAGGTAAGCCTATTCACAAGCTGCAGAACGCTGAAACAGCTTCGCATTCCACTAGCATACAGAACTCCCGTGAACTGTATCTCTCTAGAGCAAGGACGCAGAATGCCCATAAGCTACGATTCCTACAGTCAGGCTACACAAATCCCGCATATTGTGAATACCTACTCCCAGGCTACAGAACTCTTCCAAACTGCTTCATTCCACACTTCCGATACAGAACTCATGTTCGCTGCATCTCACCACACTCAGGTTTGAGAATTCCTGTAAGCTCTGCCTCCCACTCGCAGGCTACAGATGTAGCGCACATCAGGTAAGCCTATTCACAAGCTGCAGAACGCTGAAACAGCTTCACCTTCCACTAGCATACAGAACTCCTGTGAACTGAATCTCTCTAGAGCAAGGACGCAGAACGCCCATAAGCTACGTTTCCTACAGTCAGGCTACACAAATCCCGCATATTGCGAATACCTACTCCCAGGCTACAGAACTTTTCCAAACTGCTTCGTTCCACACCTCCGATACACAACTCATGTAGCCTGCTTCTCACCACACTCAGGTTACAGAAGTCCTCTATGCTCTGTTTCCTACACTCAGGCTACAGACATTGCACACATTAGGTAAGCCTATTCCCAAGCTACAGAACTCTGAAACGGCTTTGCACTCCACTAGCATACAGAATTCCCGTGAACTGCATCTCTCTAGAGCAAGGACGCAGAGTGCCCATAAGCAGGCGTCTCTTACAGTCAGGCTACAGACATTGCATACATTGTGTCATCCTATTCCCTGACAACAGGACTCTGAAACAACTTTGCACTCCACTAGCATACAGAACTCCCTTGAACTGCTTCTCTCTAGAGCAATGACGCAGAGCGCCCATAAGCTGCATTTCCTAGAGTCATTCTCTACAAATCACGCATATTGCGAATACCTACTCCCAGGCTACAGAACTCTTCCAAACTGCTTCATTCCACACTGCCGATACAGAACTCATGTTCGCTGCATCTCACCAAACTCAGGTTTGAGAATTCCTGTAAGCACTGTCTCCTACACGCAGGCTACAGATGTAGCGCACATTAGGTAAGCCTATTCACAAGCTGCAGAACGCTGAAACAGCTTCGCATTCCACTAGCATACAGAACTCCCGTGAACTGTATCTCTCTAGAGCAAGGACGCAGAATGCCCATAAGCTACGATTCCTACAGTCAGGCTACACAAATCCCGCATATTGTGAATACCTACTCCCAGGCTACAGAACTCTTCCAAACTGCTTCATTCCACACTTCCAATACAGAACTCATGTTCGCTGCATCTCACCACACTCAGGTTTGAGAATTCCTGTAAGCTCTGCCTCCCACTCGCAGGCTACAGATGTAGCGCACATCAGGTAAGCCTATTCACAAGCTGCAGAACGCTGAAACAGCTTCACCTTCCACTAGCATACAGAACTCCTGTGAACTGAATCTCTCTAGAGCAAGGACGCAGAACGCCCATAAGCTACGTTTCCTACAGTCAGGCTACACAAATCCCGCATATTGCGAATACCTACTCCCAGGCTACAGAACTTTTCCAAACTGCTTCGTTCCACACCTCCGATACACAACTCATGTAGCCTGCTTCTCACCACACTCAGGTTACAGAAGTCCTGTAATCTCTCTCCCCTACATGCAGGCTACAGACTTTGCGCACATGGTGTAATCGTATTCCCAGGCTGGAGAACTCTGAAACAACTTTGCACTCCACTAGCATACAGAACTCCCGTGAACTGCATCTCTCTAGAGCAAGGACGCAGAGTGCCCATAAGCAGGCGTCTCCTACAGTCAGGCTACAGAAATCCTGTATATTGCGAATGCCTACGCCGAGGCTAATGAACCCTTCCTAACTGCTTCGTTCCACACCTCCGATACAGATCTCATGGACGCTGCATCTCAACACACTCAGCTTAGCAAACTCCTGTACGCTCTGTCTCCTACACGCCAGCTACAGACATTGCATACATTGTGTCATCCTATTCCCTGACAACAGGACTCTGAAACAACTTTGCACTCCACTAGCATACAGAAATCCCGTGAACTGCTTCACTCTAGAGCAATGACGCAGAATGCCCATAAGCTGCATTTCCTACAGTCAGGCTACACAAATCCCGCATATTGCGAATACCTACTCCCAGGCTAATGAACCCTTCCTAACTGCTTCGTTCCACACTTCCGATACAAAACTCATGGACGCTGCATCTCACCACATTCAGGTTACAGAACTCCTCTATACTCTGTCTCCTACATGCAGGCTACAGACATTGCGCACATTAGGTAAGCCTATTTCCAAGCTGCAGAACGCTGAAACAGCTTCGCATTCCACTGGCATACAAAACTCCCGTGAACTGCATCTCTCTACAGCAAGCACCAAGAATGCCCATAAGCTACGATTCCTACAGTCAGGCTACACAAATCCCGCATATTGTGAATACCTACTCCCAGGCTACAGAAATCTTCCAAACTGCTTCATTCCACACTTCCGATACAGAACTCATGTTCGCTGCATCTCACCACACTCAGGTTTGAGAATTCCTGTAAGCTCTGCCTCCTACTCGCAGGCTACAGATGTATCGCACATCAGGTAAGCCTATTCACAAGCTGCAGAACGCTGAAACAGCTTCACATTCCACCAGCATATAGAACTCCTGTGAACTGAATCTCTCTAGAGCAAGGACGCAGAACGCCCATAAGCTACGTTTCCTACAGTCAGGCTACACAAATCCCGCATATTGCGAATACCTACTCCCAGGCTACAGAACTTTTCCAAACTGCTTCGTTCCACACCTCCGATACACAACTCATGTAGCCTGCTTCTCACCACACTCAGGTTACAGAAGTCCTGTAATCTCTCTCTCCTACATGCAGGCTACAGACTTTGCGCACATGGTGTAATCGTATTCCCAGGCTGGAGAAATCTGAAACAACTTTGCACTCCACTAGCATACAGAACTCCCGTGAACTGCATCTCTCTAGAGCAAGGACGCAGAGTGCCCATAAGCAGGCGTCTCCTACAGTCAGGCTACAGAAATCCTGTATATTGCGAATGCCTACGCCGAGGCTAATGAACCCTTCCTAACTGCTTCGTTCCACACCTCCGATACAGATCTCATGGACGCTGCATCTCAACACACTCAGCTTAGCAAACTCCTGTACGCTCTGTCTCCTACACGCAGGCTACAGACATTGCATACATTGTGTCATCCTATTCCCTGACAACAGGACTCTGAAACAACTTTGCACTCCACTAGCATACAGAAATCCCGTGAACTGCTTCACTCTAGAGCAATGACGCAGAACGCCCATAAGCTGCGTTTCCTACAGTCAGGCTACACAAATCCCGCATATTGTGAATACCTACTCACAGGCTAATGAACCCTTCCTAACTGCTTCGTTCCACACTTCCGATACAGAACTCATGGACGCTGCATCTCACCACATTCAGGTTACAGAACTCCTCTATGCTCTGTTTCCTACACTCAGGCTACAGACATTGCACACATTAGGTAAGCCTATTCCTAAGCTACAGAACTCTGAAACAGCTTTGCACTCCACTAGCATACAGAACTCCCGTGAACTGCATCTCTCTAGAGCAAGGACGCAGAGTGCCCATAAGCAGGAGTCTCTTACAGTCAGGCTACAGACATTGCATACATTGTGTCATCCTATTCCCTGACAACAGGACTCTGAAACAACTTTGCACTCCACTAGCATACAGAACTCCCTTGAACTGCTTCTCTCTAGAGCAATGACGCAGAGCGCCCATAAGCTGCATTTCCTAGAGTCATTCTCTACAAATCCCGCATATTGCGAATACCTACTCCCAGGCTAATGAACCCTTCCTAACTGCTTCGTTCCACACTTCCGATACAGAACTCATGTTCGCTGCATCTCACCACACTCAGGTTTGAGAATTCCTGTAAGCACTGTCTCCTACACGCAGGCTACAGATGTAGCGCACATTAGGTAAGCCTATTCACAAGCTGCAGAACGCTGAAACAGCTTCGCATTCCACTAGCATACAGAACTCCCGTGAACTGTATCTCTCTAGAGCAAGGACGCAGAACGCCCATAAGCTGCATTTCCTACAGTCAGGCTACACAAATCCCGCATATTGTGAATACCTACTCCCAGGCTACAGAACTTTTCCAAACTGCTTCATTCCACACCTCCGATACACAACTCATGTAGCCTGCTTCTCACCACACTCAGGTTATAGAAGTCCTGTAATCTCTCTCTCCTACATGCAGGCTACAGACTTTGCGCACATGGTGTAATCGTATTCCCAGGCTGGAGAACTCTGAAACAACTTTGCACTCCACTAGCATACAGAACTCCCGTGAACTGCACTCTCTAGAGCAAGGACGCAGAGTGCCCATAAGCAGGCGTCTCCTACAGTCAGGCTACAGAAATCCTGTATATTGCGAATGCCTACGCCGAGGCTAATGAACCCTTCCTAACTGCTTCGTTCCACACCTCCGATACAGATCTCATGGACGCTGCATCTCAACACACTCAGCTTAGCAAACTCCTGTACGCTCTGTCTCCTACACGCAGGCTACAGACATTGCATACATTGTGTCATCCTATTCCCTGACAACAGGACACTGAAACAACTTTGCACTCCACTAGCATACAGAACTCCCGCGAACTGCATCTCTCTAGAGAAGGACGCAGAGTGCTCATAAGCAGGCGTCTCCTACAGTCAGGTTACAGAAATGCCGTATATTGCGATTGCCTTCGCCTAGGCTAATGAACCCTTCCTAACTGCTTCGTTCCACACCTCCGATACAGATCTCATGGACGCTGCATGTCAACACACTCAGCTTAGCAAACTCCTGTACGCTCTGTCTCCTACACGCCAGCTACAGACATTGCATACATTGTGTCATCCTATTCCCTGACAACAGGACTCTGAAACAACTTTGCACTCCACTAGCATACAGAAATCCCGTGAACTGCTTCACTCTAGAGCAATGACGCAGAACGCCCATAAGCTGCGTTTCCTACAGTCAGGCTACACAAATCCCGCATATTGCGAATACCTACTCACAGGCTAATGAACCCTTCCTAACTGCTTCGTTCCACACTTCCGATACAGAACTCATGGACGCTGCATCTCACCACATTCAGGTTACAGAACTCCTCTATGCTCTGTTTCCTACACTCAGGCTACAGACATTGCACACATTAGGTAAGCCTATTCCTAAGCTACAGAACTCTGAAACAGCTTTGCACTCCGCTAGCATACAGAACTCCCGTGAACTGCATCTCTCTAGAGCAAGGACGCAGAGTGCCCATAAGCAGGCGTCTCTTACAGTCAGGCTACAGACATTGCATACATTGTGTCATCCTATTCCCTGACAACAGGACTCTGAAACAACTTTGCACTCCACTAGCATACAGAACTCCCTTGAACTGCTTCTCTCTAGAGCAATGACGCAGAGCGCCCATAAGCTGCATTTCCTAGAGTCATTCTCTACAAATCCCGCATATTGCGAATACCTACTCCCAGGCTAATGAACCCTTCCTAACTGCTTCGTTCCACACTTCCGATACAGAACTCATGTTCGCTGCATCTCACCACACTCAGGTTTGAGAATTCCTGTAAGCACTGTCTCCTACACGCAGGCTACAGATGTAGCGCACATTAGGTAAGCCTATTCACAAGCTGCAGAACGCTGAAACAGCTTCGCATTCCACTAGCATACAGAACTCCCGTGAACTGTATCTCTCTAAAGCAAGGACGCAGAACGCCCATAAGCTGCATTTCCTAATGTCAGGCTACACAAATCCCGCATATTGTGAATACCTACTCCCAGGCTACAGAACTTTTCCAAACTGCTTCATTCCACACCTCCGATACACAACTCATGTAGCCTGCTTCTCACCACACTCAGGTTACAGAAGTCCTGTAATCTCTCTCTCCTACATGCAGGCTACAGACTTTGCGCACATGGTGTAATCGTATTCCCAGGCTGGAGAACTCTGAAACAACTTTGCACTCCACTAGCATACAGAACTCCCGTGAACTGCATCTCTCTAGAGCAAGGACGCAGAGTGCCCATAAGCAGGCGTCTCCTACAGTCAGGCTACAGAAATCCTGTATATTGCGAATGCCTACGCCGAGGCTAATGAACCCTTCCTAACTGCTTCGTTCCACACCTCCGATACAGATCTCATGGACGCTGCATCTCAACACACTCAGCTTAGCAAACTCCTGTACGCTCTGTCTCCTACACGCCAGCTACAGACATTGCATACATTGTGTCATCCTATTCCCTGACAACAGGACTCTGAAACAACTTTGCACTCCACTAGCATACAGAACTCCCTTGAACTGCTTCTCTCTAGAGCAATGACGCAGAGCGCCCATAAGCTGCATTTCCTAGAGACATTCTCTACAAATCCCGCATATTGCGAATACCTACTCCCAGGCTACAGAACTCTTCCAAACTGCTTCATTCCGCACTTCCGATACAGAACTCAATTTCGCTGCATATCACCACACTCAGGTTTGAGAATTCCTGTAAGCACTGTCTCCTACACGCAGGCTACAGATGTAGCGCACATTAGGTAAGCCTATTCCCAAGCTACAGAACTCTGAAACAGCTTTGCACTCCACTAGCATACAGAACTCCCTTGATCTGCTTCTCTCTAGAGCAATGACGCAGAGGGCCCATAAGCTGCATTTTCTAGAGTCATACTCTACAAATCCCGCATATTGCGAATACCTACTCCCAGGCTACAGAACTCTTCCAAACTGCTTCATTCCACACTGCCGATACAGAACTCATGTTCCCTGCATCTCACCACACTCAGGTTTGAGAATTCCTGTAAGCACTGTCTCCTACACGCAGGCTACAGATGTAGCGCACATTAGGTAAGCCTATTCACAAGCTGCAGAACGCTGAAACAGCTTCGCATTCCACTAGCATACAGAACTCCCGTGAACTGTATCTCTCTAGAGCAAGGACGCAGAATGCCCATAAGCTGCGTTTCCTACAGTCAGGCTACACAAATCCCGCATATTGCGAATACCTACTCCCAGGCTACAGAACTCTTCCAAACTGCTTCATTCCACACTTCCAATACAGAACTCATGTTCACTGCATCTCACCATACTCAGGTTTGAGAATTCCTGTAAGCTCTGCCTCCTACACGCAGGCTACAGATGTAGCGCACATCAGGTAAGCCTATCAACAAGCTGCAGAACGTTGAAACAGCTTCGCATTCCACTAGCATACAAAACTCCGGTGAACTGCATCTCTCTAGAGCAAGGACGCAGAGTGCCCATAAGCAGGCGTCTCCTACAGTCAGGTTACAGAAATCCTGTATATTGCGAATGCCTACGCCGAGGCTAATGAACCCTTCCTAACTGCTTCGTTCCACACCTCCGATACAGATCTCATGGACGCTGCATCTCAACACACTCAGCTTAGCAAACTCCTGTACGCTCGGTCTCCTACACGCCAGCTACAGACTTTGCATACATTGTGTCATCCTATTCCCTGACAACAGGACTCTGAAACAACTTTGCACTCCACTAGCATACAGAACTCCCGTGAACTGCTTCTCTCTAGAGAAGGACGCAGAGTGCCCATAAGCAGGCGTCTCCTACAGTCAGGTTACAGAAATCCCGTATATTGCGAATGCCTACGCCGAGGCTAATGAACCCTTCCTAACTGCTTCGTTCCACACTTCCGATACAGAACTCATGGACGCTGCATCTCACCACATTCACGTTACAGAACTCCTCTATGCTCTGTTTCCTACACTCAGGCTACAGACTTTGCACACATTAGGTAAGCCTATTCACAAGCTACAGAACTCTGAAACAGCTTTGCACTCCACTAGCATACAGAACTCCCGTGAACTGCATCTCTACAGAGCAAGGACGCAGAACGCACATAAGCTGCGTTTCCTACAGTCAGGCTACACAAATCCCGCATATTGCGAATACCTACTCCCAGGCTAATGAACCCTTCCTAACTGCTTCGTTCCACACTTCCGATACAGAACTCATGGACGCTGCATCTCACCACATTCAGGTTACAGAGCTCTGTCTCCTACATGCAGGCTACAGACATTGCGCACATTAGGTAAGCCTATTCCCAAGCAACAGAACTCTGAAACAGCTTTGCACTCCACTAGCATACAGAACTCCCGTGAACTGCATCTCTCCAGAGCAAGGACGCAGAGTGCCCATAAGCAGGCGTCTCCTACAGTCAGGCTACAGAAATCCTGCATATTGCGAATGCCTACGCCGAGGCTAATGAACCCTTCCTAACTGCTTCGTTCCACACCTCCGATACAGATCTCATGGACGCTGCATCTCAACACACTCAGCTTAGCAAACTCCTGTACGCTCTGTCTCCTACACGCCAGCTACAGACATTGCATACATTGTGTCATCCTATTCCCTGACAACAGGACTCTGAAACAACTTTGCACTCCACTAGCATACAGAACTCCCTTGAACTGCTTCTCTCTAGAGCAATGACGCAGAGCGCCCATAAGCTGCATTTCCTAGAGACATTCTCTACAAATCCCGCATATTGCGAATACCTACTCCCAGGCTACAGAACTCTTCCAAACTGCTTCATTCCGCACTTCCGATACAGAACTCAATTTCGCTGCATATCACCACACTCAGGTTTGAGAATTCCTGTAAGCACTGTCTCCTACACGCAGGCTACAGATGTAGCGCACATTAGGTAAGCCTATTCCCAAGCTACAGAACTCTGAAACAGCTTTGCACTCCACTAGCATACAGAACTCCCTTGATCTGCTTCTCTCTAGAGCAATGACGCAGAGCGCCCATAAGCTGCATTTTCTAGAGTCATACTCTACAAATCCCGCATATTGCGAATACCTACTCCCAGGCTACAGAACTCTTCCAAACTGCTTCATTCCACACTGCCGATACAGAACTCATGTTCCCTGCATCTCACCACACTCAGGTTTGAGAATTCCTGTAAGCACTGTCTCCTACACGCAGGCTACAGATGTAGCGCACATTAGGTAAGCCTATTCACAAGCTGCAGAACGCTGAAACAGCTTCGCATTCCACTAGCATACAGAACTCCCGTGAACTGTATCTCTCTAGAGCAAGGACGCAGAATGCCCATAAGCTGCGTTTCCTACAGTCAGGCTACACAAATCCCGCATATTGCGAATACCTACTCCCAGGCTACAGAACTCTTCCAAACTGCTTCATTCCACACTTCCAATACAGAACTCATGTTCGCTGCATCTCACCATACTCAGGTTTGAGAATTCCTGTAAGCTCTGCCTCCTACACGCAGGCTACAGATGTAGCGCACATCAGGTAAGCCTATCAACAAGCTGCAGAACGTTGAAACAGCTTCGCATTCCACTAGCATACAAAACTCCGGTGAACTGCATCTCTCTAGAGCAAGGACGCAGAGTGCCCATAAGCAGGCGTCTCCTACAGTCAGGTTACAGAAATCCTGTATATTGCGAATGCCTACGCCGAGGCTAATGAACCCTTCCTAACTGCTTCGTTCCACACCTCCGATACAGATCTCATGGACGCTGCATCTCAACACACTCAGCTTAGCAAACTCCTGTACGCTCGGTCTCCTACACGCCAGCTACAGACTTTGCATACATTGTGTCATCCTATTCCCTGACAACAGGACTCTGAAACAACTTTGCACTCCACTAGCATACAGAACTCCCGTGAACTGCTTCTCTCTAGAGAAGGACGCAGAGTGCCCATAAGCAGGCGTCTCCTACAGTCAGGTTACAGAAATCCCGTATATTGCGAATGCCTACGCCGAGGCTAATGAACCCTTCCTAACTGCTTCGTTCCACACTTCCGATACAGAACTCATGGACGCTGCATCTCACCACATTCACGTTACAGAACTCCTCTATGCTCTGTTTCCTACACTCAGGCTACAGACTTTGCACACATTAGGTAAGCCTATTCACAAGCTACAGAACTCTGAAACAGCTTTGCACTCCACTAGCATACAGAACTCCCGTGAACTGCATCTCTACAGAGCAAGGACGCAGAACGCACATAAGCTGCGTTTCCTACAGTCAGGCTACACAAATCCCGCATATTGCGAATACCTACTCCCAGGCTAATGAACCCTTCCTAACTGCTTCGTTCCACACTTCCGATACAGAACTCATGGACGCTGCATCTCACCACATTCAGGTTACAGAACTCCTCTATGCTCTGTCTCCTACATGCAGGCTACAGACATTGCGCACATTAGGTAAGCCTATTCCCAAGCAACAGAACTCTGAAACAGCTTTGCACTCCACTAGCATACAGAACTCCCGTGAACTGCATCTCTCCAGAGCAAGGACGCAGAGTGCCCATAAGCAGGCGTCTCTTACAGTCAGGCTACAGACATTGCATACATTGTGTCATCCTATTCCCTGACAACAGGACTCTGAAACAACTTTGCACTCCACTAGCATACAGAACTCCCTTGAACTGCTTCTCTCTAGAGCAATGACGCAGAGCGCCCATAAGCTGCATTTCCTAGAGTCATTCTCTACAAATCACGCATATTGCGAATACCTACTCCCAGGCTACAGAACTCTTCCAAACTGCTTCATTCCACACTGCCGATACAGAACTCATGTTCGCTGCATCTCACCACACTCAGGTTTGAGAATTCCTGTAAGCACTATCTCCTACACGTAGGCTACAGATGTAGCGCACATTAGGTAAGCCTTTTCACAAGCTGAAGAACGCTGAAACAGCTTCGCATTCCACTAGCATACAGAACTCCTGTGAACTGCATCTCAATAGAACAAGGTCGCAGAACGCCCATAAGCTACGTTTCCTACAGTCAGGCTACACAAATCCCACATATTGTGAATACCTACTCCCAGGCTACAGAACTTTTCCAAACTGCTTCATTCCACACCTCCGATACACAACTCATGTAGCCTGCTTCTCACCACACTCAGGTTACAGAAGTCCTGTAATCTCCCTCTCCTACATGCAGGCTACAGACTTTGCGCACATGGTGTAATCGTATTCCCAGGCTGGAGAACTCTGAAACAACTTTGCACTCCACTAGCATACAGAACTCCCGTGAACTGCATCTCTCTAGAGCAGGCACGCAGAGTGCCCATAAGCAGGCGTCTCCTACAGTCAGGCTACAGAAATCCTGTATATTGCGAATGCCTACGCCGAGGCTAATGAACCCTTCCTAACTGCTTCGTTCCACACCTCCGATACAGATCTCATGGACGCTGCATCTCAACACACTCAGCTTAGCAAACTCCTGTACGCTCTGTCTCCTACACGCCAGCTACAGACATTGCATACATTGTGTCATCCTATTCCCTGACAACAGGACTCTGAAACAACTTTGCACTCCACTAGCATACAGAAATTCCGTGAACTGCTTCACTCTAGAGCAATGACGCAGAACGCCCATAAGCTGCGTTTCCTAAAGTCAGGCTAAACAAATTCCGCATGTTGCGATTGCCTTCGCCCAGGCTAATGAACCCTTCCTAACTGCTTCGTTCCACACTTCCGATACAGAACTCAAGGACGCTGCATCTCACCACATTCAGGTTACAGAACTCCTCTATGCTCTGTTTCCTACACTCAGGCTACAGACATTGCACACATTAGGTAAGCCTATTCCCAAGCTACAGAACTATGAAACAGCTTTGCACTCCACTAGCATACAGAACTCCCGTGAACTGCATCTCTCTAGAGCAAGGACGCAGAGTGCCCATAAGCAGGCGTCTCTTACAGTCAGGCTACAGACATTGCATACATTGTGTCATCCTATTCCCTGACAACAGGACTCTGAAACAACTTTGCACTCCACTAGCATACAGAACTCCCTTGAACTGCTTCTCTCTAGAGCAATGACACAGAGCGCCCATAAGCTGCATTTCCTAGAGTCATTCTCTACAAATCCCGCATATTGCGAATACCTACTCCCAGGCTAATGAACCCTTCCTAACTGCTTCGTTCCACACTTCCGATACAGAACTCATGTTCGCTGCATCTCACCACACTCAGGTTTGAGAATTCCTGTAAGCACTGTCTCCTACACGCAGGCTACAGATGTAGCGCACATTAGGTAAGCCTATTCCCAAGCTACAGAACTCTGAAACAGCTTTGCACTCCACTAGCATACAGAACTCCCTTGATCTGCTTCTCTCTAGAGCAATGACGCAGAGCGCCCATAAGCTGCATTTCCTAGAGTCATACTCTACAAATCCCGCATATTGCGAATACCTACTCCCAGGCTACAGAACTCTTCCAAACTGCTTCATTCCACACTGCCGATACAGAACTCATGTTTGCTGCATCTCACCACACTCAGGTTTGAGAATTCCTGTAAGCACTGTCTCCTACACGCAGGCTACAGATGTAGCGCACATTAGGTAAGCCTATTCACAAGCTGCAGAACGCTGAAACAGCTTCGCATTCCACTAGCATACAGAACTCCCGTGAACTGCTTCTCTCTAGAGCAAGGACCAAGAACGCCCATAAGCTGCATTTCCTAGAGTCATTCTCTACAAATCCCGCATATGGCGAATACCTACTCCCAGGCTACAGAACTCTTCCAAACTGCTTCATTCCACACCTCCGATACACAACTCATGTAGCCTGCTTCTCACCACACTCAGGTTACAGAAGTCCTGTAATCTCTCTCTCCTACATGCAGGCTACAGACTTTGCGCACATGGTGTAATCGTATTCCCAGGCTGGAGAACTCTGAAACAACTTTGCACTCCACTAGCATACAGAACTCCCGTGAACTGCATCTCTCTAGAGCAAGGACGCAGAGTGCCCATAAGCAGGCGTCTCCTACAGTCAGGCTACAGAAATCCTGTATATTGCGAATGCCTACGCCGAGGCTAATGAACCCTTCCTAACAGCTTCGTTCCACACCTCCGATACAGATCTCATGGACGCTGCAAGTCAACACACTCAGCTTAGCAAACTCCTGTACGCTCTGTCTCCTACACGCCAGCTACAGACATTGCATACATTGTGTCATCCTATTCCCTGACAACAGGACTCTGAAACAACTTTGCAATCCACTAGCATGCAGAAATCCCGTGAACTGCTTCACTCTAGAGCAATGACGCAGAACGCCCATAAGCTGCGTTTCCTACAGTCAGGCTACACAAATCCCGCATATTGCGAATACCTACTCCCAGGCTAATGAACCCTTCCTAACTGCTTCGTTCCACACTTCCGATACAGAACTCATGGACGCTGCATCTCACCACATTCAGGTTACAGAACTCCTCTATACTCTGTCTCCTACATGCAGGCTACAGACATTGCGCACATTAGGTATGCCTATTCCCAAGCTTCAGAACTCTGAAACAGCTTTGCACTCCACTAGCATACAGAACTCCCGTGAACTGCTTCTCTCTAGAGCAAGGACCAAGAACGCCCATAAGCTGCATTTCCTAGAGTCATTCTCTACAAATCACGCATATTGCGAATACCTACTCCCAGGCTACAGAACTCTTCCAAACTGCTTCATTCCACACTGCCGATACAGAACTCATGTTCGCTGCATCTCACCACACTCAGGTTTGAGAATTCCTGTAAGCACTATCTCCTACACGTAGGCTACAGATGTAGCGCACATTAGGTAAGCCTTTTCACAAGCTGCAGAACACTGAAACAGGTTCGCATTCCACTAGCATACAGAACTCCTGTGAACTGCATCTCAATAGAACAAGGTCGCAGAACGCCCATAAGCTGCGTTTCCTACAGTCAGGCTACACAAATCCCGCATATTGCGAATACCTACTCCCAGGCTACAGAACTCTTCCAAACTGCTTCATTTCCACACTTCCGATACAGAACTCATGTTCGCTGCATCTTACCATACTCAGGTTTGAGAATTCCTGTAAGCTCTGCCTCCTACACGCAGGCTACAGACATGACATACATGTGTCATCCTATTCCCTGACAACAGGACTCTGAAACAACTTTGCACTCCACTAGCATACAAAAATCCCGTGAACTGCTTCACTCTAGGGCAATGACGCAGAGCGCCCATAAGCAGCGCTTCCTAGAGTCATTCTCTACAAATCCCGCATATTGCGAATACCTACTCCCAGGCTACAGAACTCTTCCAAACTGCTTCATTCCACACTTCCGATACAGAACTCATGTTCGCTGCATCTCACCATACTCAGGTTTGAGAATTCCTGTAAGCTCTGCCTCCTACTCGCAGGCTACAGATGTAGCGCACATTAGGTAAGCCTATTCACAAGCTGCAGAACGCTGAAACAGCTTCGCATTCCACTAGCATACAGAACTCCTGTGAACTGCATCTCTCTAGAGGAAGGACGCAGAACGCCCATAAGCTACGTTTCCTACAGTCAGGCTACACAAATCCCGAATATTGCGAATACCTACTCCCAGGCTACAGAACTTTTCCAAACTGCTTCGTTCCACACCTCCGATACACAACTCATGTAGCCTGCTTCTCACCACACTCAGGTTACAGAAGTCCTGTAATCTCTCTCTCCTACATGCATGCTACAGACTTTGCGCACATGGTGTAATCGTATTCCCAGGCTGGAGAACTCTGAAACAACTTAGCACTCCACTAGCATACAGAACTCCCGTGAACTGCATCTCTCTAGAGCAAGGACGCAGAGTGCCCATAAGCAGGCGTCTCCTACAGTCAGGCTACAGAAATCCTGTATATTGCGAATGCCTACGCCGAGGCTAATGAACCCTTCCTAACTGCTTCGTTCCACACCTCCGATACAGATCTCATGGACGCTGCATCTCAACACACTCAGCTTAGCAAACTCCTGTACGCTCTGTCTCCTACACGCAGGCTACAGACATTGCATACATTGTGTCATCCTATTCCCTGACAACAGGACTCTGAAACAACTTTGCACTCCACTAGCATACAGAACTCCCGTGAACTGCATCTCTCTAGAGAAGGACGCAAAGTGCCCATAAGCAGGCGTCTCCTACAGTCAGGTTACAGAAATCCCGTATATTGCGATTTCCTTCGCCCAGGCTAATGAACCCTTCCTAACTGCTTCGTTCCACACTTCCGATACAGAACTCATGGACGCTGCATCTCACCACATTCAGGTTACAGAACTCCTCTATGCTCTGTTTCCTACACTCAGGCTACAGACATTTCGAATATTAGGTAAGCCTATTCCCAAGCTACAGAACTCTGAAACAGCTTTGCACTCCACTAGCATACAGAACTCCCGTGAACTGCATCTCTCCAGAGCAAGGACGCAGAACGCCCACAAGCTGCGTTTCCTACAGTCAGGCTACACAAATCCCGCATATTGTGAATACCTACTCCCAGGCTAATGAACCCTTCCTTACTGCTTCGTTCCACACTTCCGATACAGAACTCATGGACACTGCATCTCACCACATTCAGGTTACAGAATTCCTCTATGCTCTGTCTCCTACATGCAGGCTACAGACATTGCGCACATTAGGTAAGCCTATTCCCAAGCTACAGAACTCTGAAACAGCTTTGCACTCCACTAGCATACAGAACTCCCGTGAACTGCATCTCTCTAGAGCAAGGACGCAGAGTGCCCATAAGCAGGCGTCTCCTACAGTCAGGCTACAGACATGACGTACATGTGTCATCCTATTCCCTGACAACAGGACTCTGAAACAACTTTGCACTCCACTAGCATACAAAAATCCCGTGAACTGCTTCACTCTAGAGCAATGACGCAGAGCGCCCATAAGCTGCGCTTCCTAGAGTCATTCTCTACAAATCCCGCATATTGCGAATACCTACTCCCAGGCTACAGAACTCTTCCAAACTGCTTCATTCCACACTTCCGATACAGAACTCATGTTCGCTGCATCTCACCACACTCAGGTTTGAGAATTCCTGTAAGCACTGTCTCCTACATGCAGGCTACAGATGTAGCGCACATTAGGTAAGCCTATTCACAAGCTGCAGAACCCTGAAACAGCTTCGCATTCCACTAGCATACAGAACTCCCGTGAACTGTATCTCTCTAGAGCAAGGACGCAGAACGCCCATAAGCTGCGTTTCCTACAGTCAGGCTACACAAATCCCGCATATTGTAAATACCTACTCCCAGGCTACAGAACTCTTCCAAACTGCTTCATTCCACACTTCCGATACAGAACACATGGACGCTGCATCTCACCACACTCAGGTTTGAGAATTCCTGTAAGCTCTGCCTCCTACTCGCAGGCTACAGATGTAGCGCACATTAGGTAAGCCTTTTCACAAGCTGCAGAACGCTGAAACAGCTTCGCATTCCACTAGCATACAGAACTCCTGTGAACTGCATCTCTCTAGAACAAGGACGCAGAACGCCCATAAGCTA
This sequence comes from Sylvilagus floridanus, assembly GCA_949820135.1. Taxonomy (NCBI): domain Eukaryota; kingdom Metazoa; phylum Chordata; class Mammalia; order Lagomorpha; family Leporidae; genus Sylvilagus; species Sylvilagus floridanus. The sequence continues at coordinate 138,912,316 of OX463233.1, forward strand.
CGTTTCCTACAGTCAGGCTACACAAATCCCGCATATTGCGAATACCTACTCCCAGGCTACAGAACTTTTCCAAACTGCTTCGTTCCACACCTCTGATAAACAACTCATGTAGCCTGCTTCTCACCACACTCAGGTTACAGAAATCCTGTAATCTCTCTCTCCTACATGCAGGCGCACATGGTGTAATCATATTCCGAGGCTGGAGAACTCTGAAACAACTTTGCACTCCACTAGCATACAGAACTCCCGTGAACTGCATCTCTCTAAAGCAAGGACGCAGAGTGCCCATAAGCGGGCGTCTCCTACAGTCAGGCTACAGAAATCCTGTATATTGCGAATGCCTACGCCGAGGCTAATGAACACTTCCTAACTGCTTCGTTCCACACCTCTGATACAGATCTCATGGACGCTGCATCTCAACACACTCAGCTTAGCGAACTCCTGTACACTCTGTCTCCTACACTCAGGCTACAGACATGACATACATGTGTCATCCTATTCCCTGACAACAGGACTCTGAAACAGCTTTGCACTCCACTAGCATAGAAAAATCCCGTGAACTGCTTCACTCTAGAGCAATGACGCAGAGCGCCCATAAGCTGCGCTTCCTAGAGTCATTCTCTACAAATCCCGCATATTGCGAATACCTACTCCCAGGCTACAGAACTCTTCCAAACTGCTTCATTCCACACTTCCGATACAGAACTCATGTTCGCTGCATCTCACCACACTCAGGTTTGAGAATTCCTGTAAGCTCTGCCTCCTACACGCAGGATACAGATGTAGCGCACATTAGGTAAGCCTATTCACAAGCTGCAGAACGCTGAAACAGCTTCGCACTCCACTAGCATACAGACCTCCCGTGAACTGCATCTCTCTAGAGCAAGGACCAAGAATGCCCATAAGCTGCGTTTCCTACAGTCAGGCTACACAAATCCCGCATATTGCGAATACCTAATCCCAGGATACAGAACTCTTCCAAACTGCTTCATTCCACACTTCCGATACAGAACACATGGACGCTGCATCTCACCACACTCAGGTTTGAGAATTCCTGTAAGCTCTGCCTCCTACACGCAGGCTAAAGATGTTGCGCACATTAGGTAAGCCTATTCACAAGCTGCAGAATGCTGAAACAGCTTCACATTCCACTAGCATACAAAACTCCTGTGAACGGAATCTTTCTAGAGCAAGGACGCAGAACGCCCATAAGCTACGTTTCCTACAGTCAGGTTACACAAATCCCACATATTGCGAATACCTACTCCCAGGCTACAGAACTTTTCCAAACTGCTTTGTTCCACACCTCCGATACACAACGCATGTAGCCTGCTTCTCACCACACTCAGGTTACAGAAGTCCTGTAATCTCTCTCTCCTACATGCAGGCTACAGACTTTGCGCACATGGTGTAATCGTATTCCCAGGCTAGAGAACTCTGAAACAAATTTACACTCCACTAGCATACAGAACTCCCGTGAACTGCATCTCTCTAGAGCAAGGACGCAGAGTGCCCATAAGCAGGCGTCTCCTACAGTCAGGCTACAGAAATCCTGTATATTGCGAATGCCTACGCCGAGGCTAATGAACACTTCCTAACTGCTTCGTTCCACACCTCTGATACAGATCTCATGGACGCTGCATCTCAACACACTCAGCTTAGCGAACTCCTGTACACTCTGTCTCCTACACTCAGGCTACAGACATGACATACATGTGTCATCCTATTCCCTGACAACAGGACTCTGAAACAGCTTTGCACTCCACTAGCATAGAAAAATCCCGTGAACTGCTTCACTCTAGAGCAATGACGCAGAGCGCCCATAAGCTGCGCTTCCTAGAGTCATTCTCTACAAATCCCGCATATTGCGAATACCTACTCCCAGGCTACAGAACTCTTCCAAACTGCTTCATTCCACACTTCCGATACAGAACTCATGTTCGCTGCATCTCACCACACTCAGGTTTGAGAATTCCTGTAAGCTCTGCCTCCTACACGCAGGATACAGATGTAGCGCACATTAGGTAAGCCTATTCACAAGCTGCAGAACGCTGAAACAGCTTCGCACTCCACTAGCATACAGACCTCCCGTGAACTGCATCTCTCTAGAGCAAGGACCAAGAATGCCCATAAGCTGCGTTTCCTACAGTCAGGCTACACAAATCCCGCATATTGCGAATACCTAATCCCAGGATACAGAACTCTTCCAAACTGCTTCATTCCACACTTCCGATACAGAACACATGGACGCTGCATCTCACCACACTCAGGTTTGAGAATTCCTGTAAGCTCTGCCTCCTACACGCAGGCTAAAGATGTTGCGCACATTAGGTAAGCCTATTCACAAGCTGCAGAATGCTGAAACAGCTTCACATTCCACTAGCATACAAAACTCCTGTGAACGGAATCTTTCTAGAGCAAGGACGCAGAACGCCCATAAGCTACGTTTCCTACAGTCAGGTTACACAAATCCCACATATTGCGAATACCTACTCCCAGGCTACAGAACTTTTCCAAACTGCTTTGTTCCACACCTCCGATACACAACGCATGTAGCCTGCTTCTCACCACACTCAGGTTACAGAAGTCCTGTAATCTCTCTCTCCTACATGCAGGCTACAGACTTTGCGCACATGGTGTAATCGTATTCCCAGGCTAGAGAACTCTGAAACAAATTTACACTCCACTAGCATACAGAACTCCCGTGAACTGCATCTCTCTAGAGCAAGGACGCAGAGTGCCCATAAGCAGGCGTCTCCTACAGTCAGGCTACAGAAATCCTGTATATTGCGAATGCCTACGCCGAGGCTAATGAACACTTCCTAACTGCTTCGTTCCACACCTCTGATACAGATCTCATGGACGCTGCATCTCAACACACTCAGCTTAGCGAACTCCTGTACACTCTGTCTCCTACACTCAGGCTACAGACATGACATACATGTGTCATCCTATTCCCTGACAACAGGACTCTGAAACAGCTTTGCACTCCACTAGCATACAGAAATCCCGTGAACTGCTTCTCTCTAGAGCAATGACGCAGAGCGCCCATAAGCTGCGCTTCCTAGAGTCATTCTCTACAAATCCCGCATATTGCGAATACCTACTCCCAGGCTACAGAACTCTTCCAAACTGCTTCATTCCACACTTCCGATACAGAACTCATGTTCGCTGCATCTCACCACACTCAGGTTTGAGAATTCCTGTAAGCTCTGCCTCCTACACGCAGGATACAGATGTAGCGCACATTAGGTAAGCCTATTCACAAGCTGCAGAACGCTGAAACAGCTTCGCACTCCACTAGCATACAGACCTCCCGTGAACTGCATCTCTCTAGAGCAAGGACCAAGAATGCCCATAAGCTGCGTTTCCTACAGTCAGGCTACACAAATCCCGCATATTGCGAATACCTAATCCCAGGATACAGAACTCTTCCAAACTGCTTCATTCCACACTTCCGATACAGAACACATGGACGCTGCATCTCACCACACTCAGGTTTGAGAATTCCTGTAAGCTCTGCCTCCTACACGCAGGCTAAAGATGTTGCGCACATTAGGTAAGCCTATTCACAAGCTGCAGAATGCTGAAACAGCTTCACATTCCACTAGCATACAAAACTCCTGTGAACGGAATCTTTCTAGAGCAAGGACGCAGAACGCCCATAAGCTACGTTTCCTACAGTCAGGTTACACAAATCCCACATATTGCGAATACCTACTCCCAGGCTACAGAACTTTTCCAAACTGCTTTGTTCCACACCTCCGATACACAACGCATGTAGCCTGCTTCTCACCACACTCAGGTTACAGAAGTCCTGTAATCTCTCTCTCCTACATGCAGGCTACAGACTTTGCGCACATGGTGTAATCGTATTCCCAGGCTAGAGAACTCTGAAACAAATTTACACTCCACTAGCATACAGAACTCCCGTGAACTGCATCTCTCTAGAGCAAGGACGCAGAGTGCCCATAAGCAGGCGTCTCCTACAGTCAGGCTACAGAAATCCTGTATATTGCGAATGCCTACGCCGAGGCTAATGAACACTTCCTAACTGCTTCGTTCCACACCTCTGATACAGATCTCATGGACGCTGCATCTCAACACACTCAGCTTAGCGAACTCCTGTACACTCTGTCTCCTACACTCAGGCTACAGACATGACATACATGTGTCATCCTATTCCCTGACAACAGGACTCTGAAACAGCTTTGCACTCCACTAGCATACAGAAATCCCGTGAACTGCTTCTCTCTAGAGCAATGACGCAGAGCACCCATAAGCTGCGTTTCCTAGAGTCATTCTCTACAAATCCCGCATATTGCAAATACCTACTCCCAGGCTACAGAGCTTTTCCAATCTGATTCGTTCCTCACCTCCAATACACAACTCATGTAGCCTGCTTCTCACCACATTCAGGTTACAGAAGTCCTGTAATCTCTCTCTCCTACATGCAGGCTACAGAATTTGTGCACATGGTGTAATCGTATTCCCAGGCTAGAGAGCTCTGAAACAACTTTGCACTCCACTAGCATACAGAACTCCCGTGAACTGCATCTCTCTAGAGCAAGGACGCAGAACGCCCATAAGCTGCGTTTCATACAGTCAGGCTACAGAAATCCCGTATATTGCGAATGCCTTCGCCCAGGCTAATGAACCCTTCCTAACTGCTTCGTTCCACACTTCCGATACAGAACTCATGGACACTGCATCTCACCACATTCAGGTTACCGAACTCCTCTATGCTCTGTCTCCAACACACAGGCTACAGACATTTCGAATATTAGGTAAGCCTATTCCCAAGCTACAGAACTCTGAAACAGCTTTGCACTCAACTAGCATACAGAACTCCCGTGAACTGCATCTCTCTAGAGCAAGGACGCAGAGTGCCCATAAGCAGGCGTCTCCTACAGTCAGGCTACAGACATTGCATACATTGTGTCATCCTATTCCCTGACAACAGGACTCTGAAACAACTTTGCACTCCACTAGCTTACAGAACTCCCGTGAAATGCATCTCTCTAGAGCAAGGACGCAGAGTGCCCATAAGCAGGTGTCTCCTACAGTCAGGCTACAGAAATCCTGTATATTGCGAATGCCTACGCCGAGGTTAATGAACCCTCCCTAACAGCTTCGTTCCACACCTCCGATACAGATCTCATGGACGCTGCATCTCAACACACTCAGCTTAGCAAACTCCTGTACGCTCTGTCTCCTACACGCAGGCTACAGACATGGCATACATTGTGTCATCCTATTCCCTGACAACAGGACTCTGAAACAACTTTGCACTCCACTAGCATACAGAACTCCTGTGAACTGCTTCTCTCTAGAGCAATGATGCAGAGCGCCCATAAGCTGCGTTTCCTAGAGTCATTCTCTACAAATCCTGCATATTGCGAGTACCTACTCCGAGGCTACAGAACTCTTCCAAACTGCTTCATTCCACACTTCCGATAGAGAACTCATATTCGCTGCATCTCACCACACTCAGGTATGAGAATTCCTGTAAGCTCTGTCTCCTAAACGCAGGCTACAGATGTAGCGCACATTAGGTAAGCCTATTCACAAGCTGCAGAACGCTGAAACAGCTTCGCATTCCACTAGCATACAGAACTCCTGTGAACTGAATCTCTCCAGAGCAAGGACGCAGAACGCCCATAAGCTACGTTTCCTACAGTCAGGCTA
>OX463233.1:138925503-138928003 GCA_949820135.1 Sylvilagus floridanus
CCATAACCCTAACGCTAAACCTAGCGCTAACCCTAGCCCTAGCCCTAGCCCTAGCCCTAGCACTAAACCTAAACCTAACCCTAACCCTAGCCCTAGCCCTAGCCCTAGCCCTAACCCTAAACCTAACCCTAGCCCTAGCCCTAGCCCTAGCCCTAACCCTAACCCTAACCCTAGCCCTAGTACTAACCCTAACCCTAGCCCTAGCCCTAGCCCTAGCCCTAACCCTAACCCTAACCTTAGCCCTAGCCCTAGCCCTAGCCCTAGCCAGTCCTTGCCCTAGCCCTAGCCCTAGGCCTAACCCTAACCCTAGCCCTAGCCCTAGCCCTAACCCTAACCCTAACCCTAGCCCTAGTACTAACCCTAACCCTAGCCGTATCCCTAGCCCTAACCGTGACACTAACCCTAACCCTAGCCCTAGCAATAGCCCTAGCCCTATCACTATCCCTAGCCCTAACCCTCACCCTAACCCTAACCCTAGCGATAGCCCTAGTCCTAGCCCTAGCCCTAGCCATAACCCTAACCCTAACCCAAACCCTAGCCCTAGACCGAACCCTAGCCCTATCCCTAACCCTAACCCTAAGCCTAGCCCTAGCCCAACCCTTGCCCTAGCCCTAGCCCTAGCACTAACCCTAGCCCTAGCCCTAGCTCTAACCCTAGCTCTAGCCCTAACCCTAACCTTAACCCTAACTCTAGCCCTAGCCCTAGCCCTAGCCCTAGCCCTAGCCCTAACCCTAACCCTAACCCTAGCCCTAACCCTAACGCTAGCCCTAGCCCTAGCCCTAACCCTAACCCTAACGCTAACCCTAGCCCTAGCCCTAGCCCAAGCCCTAGTCCTTGCCCTAGCCCTAGCCCTAGCCATAACCCTAACCCTATCCCTAGCCATAGCCCTAGCCCTAGCCCTAGCACTAACCCTAACCCTAACCCTAGCCCTAGCCCTAACTCTAACGCTAACGCTAGCCCTAGTCCTAGCCCTAACCCGAACCCTACACTAAACCCTAGCCCTAACCCTAACCCTAGCCCTAACCCTAGCCCTAACCCTAACCCTAAACCTAAACCTAACCCTAGCCCTAGCCCTAGCCCTAACCCTAAACCTAGCCCTAGACCTAGCCCTAGTCCCAGACCTAGCCCTAGTCCTAACCCTAACCCTAATCCTAACCCTAGTCCTAGCCCTAACCCTAGCCCTAGCCCTATCCCTAACCCTAACCCTAACCATAAGCCTAGCCCTAGCCCAACCCTAGCCCTAGCCCTAGCCCTAGCACTAACCCTAACCCTAACCCTATCCCTAGCCCTAACCCTAACCCTAACGCTAGCCCTAGCCCTAGCCCTAACGCGATCCCTAAACCAAACCCTAGCTCTAACCCTAACCCTTGCCCTAACCCTAGGCCTAACCCTAACCCTAAACCTAACCCTAACCCTACCCTAGCCCTAGCCCTAGCCCTAGCACTAACCCTAACCCTAACACTAGCCCTAGCCCTAGTCCTAGCCCTAGCCCTAACCCTAAACCTTACCCTAAACCTAGCCCTAGCCCTAGCACTAGCCCTAGCCCTAACCCTAAACCTAACACTAAACCTAGCCCTAGCCCTAAACCTAAACCTAACCCTAGCCCTAGCCCTAGCCCTAACCTTAACCCTAGCCCTAACCCTAACCCTAGCCGTAGCCCTAACCCTAACCCTAAACCTAACCCTAGCCCTAACCCGAACGCTAACCATAGCCCTAACCCTAGCCCTATCCCTAGTCCTTGCCCTAGCCCTAGCCCTAGCCCTAACCCTAACCCTAGCCTAGACCTAGCCCTAGCCCTAGCCCTAGCCCTAGCCCTAGCCCTAACCCTAACCCTAGCCCTAGCCCTAGCCCTAGCCCCAGCCCCAGCCCTAACCCTAACCCTAACCCTAGCCCTAACCCTAGAACTAAACCTAGCCCTAACCCTAGCGCTAAACCTAGACCTAACAATAGCCATAGCGCTAGCCCTAGCCCTAGCACTAAACCTAACCCTAACCCTAACCCTAGCCCTAGCCCTAGCCCTAGCCCCAGCCCTAGCCCTAACCATAACCCTAACCCTACCCCTAACCCTAACCCTAGCCCTAACCCTAGCCCTAACCCTAGCGCTAAACCTAGACCTAACCATAGCCATAGCCATAGCCCTAGCCCTAGACCTGGCCCTAGCACTAAACCTAACCCTAACCCTAACCCTAGCCCTAGCACTAGCCCCAGCCCTAGCCCTAACCCTAACCCTAACCCTAGCCCTATCCCGAGCCCTAGCCCTAGCCCTAGCCCTAGTCCTTGCCGTAGCCCTAACCCTAATCCTAACCCTAGCCCTAGCCCTAGCCCTAGTCCTTACCCTATCCCTAGCCCTAGCCCTAACCCTAACCCTAACCCTAGCCCTAACCCTAACCCTAGCCCTAACCCTAGCCCTAACCCTAGCCATAACCCTAGCGCTAAACCTAGACCTAACCATAGACATAGCCCTAGCCCTAGCCCTAGCACTAAACCTAACCCTAACACT
>OX463233.1:138963003-138975503 GCA_949820135.1 Sylvilagus floridanus
GAAACCCTAGCCCTAACCCTAACCCTAGCGCTAACCCTAACCCTAGCCCCAGCCCTAGCCCTAGTCTAGCCCTAGCCCTAGCCCTAGCCCTAGCCTTAGCCCCAGCCCTAACCCTAACCCTAACCCTAGCCCTATCCCTAGCCCTAACCGTGACCCTAACACTAACCCTAGCCCTAGCCCTAGCCCTAGCCCTAGCCTTAGCCCCAGCCCTAACGCTAACCCTAAACCTAGCCCTAGCCCTAGCCCTAACCCTAACCCTAATCCTAACCCTAGCCCTAGCCCTAGACCTAGCCCTAGCCCTAGTCCTAGCCCTGGCCCTAGCCCTAACCCTAACCCTAACCCTAACCCTAGCCCTAGCCCTAACCCTAGCCCTAGACCTAACCCTAACCCTAACCATAACTCTAGCCCTAGACCTAGCTCTAGCCCTAACCCTAACCCTAACCCTAACCCTAGCCCTAACCCTAATCCTAGCCCTAGCCCTAGCCCTAGCCGTAACCCTAACCCTAACCCTAACCCTAGCCCTAGCCCTAGCCCTAACCCCAGCCCTAGTCCTTGCCCTAGACCTAGCCCTAGCCCTAACCCTATCCCTAACCCTAGCCCTAGCCCTAGCCTTAGCCGTATCCCTAGCCCTAACCGTGACCCTAACCCTAACCCTAGCCCTAGCCCTAGCCCTAGCCCTAACCCTAAACCTAGCCCTAACCCTCACCATAACCCTAACCCTAACCCTAACCCTAACCCTAGACCTAACCCTAACCCTAACCCTAGCCCTAACCCTAACCCTAACCCCAGCCCTACCCCTAGCCCTAACCGAATCCCTAACCCAAACCCTAGCCCTAACCCTAACCCTAGCGCTAACCCTAACCCTAGCCCCAGCCCTAGCCCTAGTCTAGCCCTAGCCCTAGCACTAGCCCTAGCCCTAGCCTTAGCCCTAGCCCTAACCCTAACCCTAACCCTAGCCCTAAACCTAACCCTAACCCTAGCCCTAGCCCTAGCCCTAACCCTAACCCTTACCCTAACGCTAACCCTAGCCCTAGCTCTAGCCCTAGTCCTTGCCCTAGCCCTAGCCCTAGCCCTAACCCTAACACTAGCCCTAGCCCTTGCCCTAGCCGTATCCCTAGCCCTAACCGTGACCCTAACCCTAGCCCTAGTCCTTGCCCTAGCCCTAGCTTTAACCCTAACCCTAACCCTAGCCCTAGACCGAACCCTAGCCCTATTCCTAACCCTAACCCTAAGCCTAGCCCTAGCCCTAGCCCTTGGCCTAGCACTAACCCTAACCATAACGCTAACACAAGCCCTAGACCTAACCCTAAACCTAAACCTAGCCGTAGCCCTAGCGCTAACCCTAACCCTAACCCTAACTCTAGCTCTAGCCCTAGCCCTAGCCCTAGCCCTAAACCTATCCCTAACCCTAACCCTAACCCTAGCCCTAACCGTGACCCTAACACTAACCCTAACCCTAGCCCTAGCCCTAGCCCTAGCCCTAGCACTATTCCTAGCCCTAACCCTCACCCAAACCTAGCTCTAGCCCGAGCCCTAGCCCTAGCCTTAACCCTAACCCTAATCCTAACCCTAACCTTAGTTCTAAACCTAGACCTAGCCCTAGCCCTAGCCCTAGTCACAACCCTAACCCTAACTTAAACCTAACCCTAGCCCTAGCCCTAACCCTAACCCTAGACCTAACCCTAACCCTAGCCCTAGAACTAGCCCTAGCCCTAATCCTAACACTAACCCTAACCCTAACCCTAGCCCTAGCCCTAACCCTAAACAGAAACCTAGCCCTAGCCCTAGCCTTGCCATAACCCTAACCCTAAACCTAACCCTAGCCCTAGACGGAACCCTACCTGAATCCAAACCCTAGCCCTTCCTCTAGACCTAGCCCTATCCCTGGCCCTAACCCTAAACCTAACCCTAGCCCTAGCCCTAGCCCTAGCCCCAGCCCCAGCCCTAACCCTAACCCTAACCCTAGCCCTAACCCTAGCCCTAAACCTAGCCCTAACCCTAACCCTAACCCTAAACCTAGCCCTAGCCCTAGCACTAGTCCTAGCCCTAACCCTAACCCTAACCCTAGCCCTAGCCCTTACCCTAACACTAGCCCTAGCCCTAGCCCTAACCCTAGCCCTAGTCCTTGCCCTAGCCCTAGCCCTAACCCTAGCCCTAACCCTAGCCCTAGCCCTAGCCTTAGCCGTTACGTAGCCCTAACCGTGACCCTAACCCTAACCCTAACCCTAGCCCTAACCCTAGCCCTAGCCCTAGCCTTAGCCGTATCCGTAGCCCTAACCGTGACCCTAACCCTAACCCTAGCCCTAGCCCTAACCCTAACCCTAACCCTAGCCCTACCCCTAGCCCTAACCCAAACCCTAACCCAAACCGTAGCCCTAACCCTAAACCTAGCACTAACCCTAACCCTAGCCCCAGCCCTAGCCCTAGTCTAGCCCTAGCCCTAGCCCCAGCCCTAGCCTTAGCCCTAGCCCTAACCCTAACCCTAACCCTAACCCTAGCCCTAAACCTAACCCTAGCCCTATCCCTGCCCTAACCCTAACCCTAGACCTAGCCCAAGCCCTAGCCCGAGCCCTAACCCTAACCCTAATCCTAACCCTAACCTTAGCCCTAAACCTAGCCCAAGCCCTAGCCCTAGCCCTAGTCCTAACCCTAACCCTAACCCTAAACCTAACCCTAGCCCTAGCCCTAACCCTAACCCTAGCCCTAACCCTAGCCCTAGCCCTAGCCCTAGCCCTAGCCCTAGCCATAACCCTAACCCTAAACCTAGCCCTAGCCCTAGCCCTAGCCCTAGCCCAAACCCTAACCCTAACCCTAACCGTAACCCTAGCCCTAGCCCTAGCCCCAGCCCCAGCCCTAACCCTAACCCTAACCCTAGCCCTAACCCTAGCCCTAACCCTAGCCCTAACCCTAACCCTAACCCTAGCCCTAGCCCTAGCCCTAGCCCTAGCCCGAGCCCTAACCCTAACCCTTGCCCTAGCCCTAGCCCTAACCCTAACCTAGCCCTAGCCCTAACCCTAACACTAAACCTAACCCTAGCCCTAGCCTTAACCCTGAACCTATCCCAAGCACTAGCCCTAGCCCTAACCCTAATCCTGACCCTAGCCCTAGCCCTAGCCCTAGCCCTAGCCCTATCCCTAGCCCTAACCGTGACCCTAACACTAACCCTAACCCTAGCCCTAGCCCTAGCCCTAGCCCTAGCACTATCCCGAGCCCTAACCCTCACCCTAACCCTAACTCTAACCCTAGTCCTAGCCCTAGCCCTACCCCTAGCCGTAACCCAAACCCTAACCGAAACCCTAGCCCTAACCCTAACCCTAGCGCTAACCCTAACCCTAGCCCCAGCCCTAGCCCTAGTCTAGCCCTAGCCCTAGCCCTAGCCCTAGCCTTAGCCCCAGCCCTAACCCTAACCCTAACCCTAGCCCTATCCCTAGCCCTAACCGTGACCCTAACACTAACCCTAACCCTAGCCCTAGCCCTAGCCCTAGCCCTAGCACTATCCCGAGCCCTAACTCTCACCCTAACCCTAACTCTAACCCTAGTCCTAGCCCTAGCCCTAGGCCTAACCCTAACCCTAACCCTAACACTAACCCTAGCCCTAGCCCTAGCCATAGCCCTAGTCCTTACCCTAGCCCTGGACCTAGCCTTAAACCTAAACCTAGCTCTAGCCCTAGCCATAGCCCTAGCCCTAGCCCTAACCCTAACCAGAGCCCTAGGCCTAGCCCTAGCCCTAGACCTAGCCCTAACGCTAACCCTAAACCTAGCCCTAGCCCTAGCCCTAACCCTAACCCTAATCCTAACCCTAGCCCTAGCCCTAGACCTAGCCCTAGCCCTAGTCCTAGCCCTGGCCCTAGCCCTAACCCTAACCCTAACCCTAACCCTAGCCCTAGCCCTAACCCTAGCCCTAGACCTAACCCTAACCCTAACCATAACTCTAGCCCTAGCCCTAGCTCTAGCCCTAACCCTAACCCTAACCCTAACCCTAGCCCTAACCCTAATCCTAGCCCTAGCCCTAGCCCTAGCCGTAACCCTAACCCTAACCCTAACCCTAGCCCTAGCCCTAGCCCTAACCCCAGCCCTAGTCCTTGCCCTAGACCTAGCCCTAGCCCTAACCCTATCCCTAACCCTAGCCCTAGCCCTAGCCTTAGCCGTATCCCTAGCCCTAACCGTGACCCTAACCCTAACCCTAGCCCTAGCCCTAGCCCTAGCCCTAACCCTAAACCTAGCCCTAACCCTCACCATAACCCTAACCCTAACCCTAACCCTAGACCTAACCCTAACCCTAACCCTAGCCCTAACCCTAACCCTAACCCCAGCCCTACCCCTAGCCCTAACCGAATCCCTAACCCAAACCCTAGCCCTAACCCTAACCCTAGCGCTAACCCTAACCCTAGCCCCAGCCCTAGCCCTAGTCTAGCCCTAGCCCTAGCACTAGCCCTAGCCCTAGCCTTAGCCCTAGCCCTAACCCTAACCCTAACCCTAACCCTAGCCCTAAACCTAACCCTAACCCTAGCCCTAGCCCTAGCCCTAACCCTAACCCTTACCCTAACGCTAACCCTAGCCCTAGCTCTAGCCCTAGTCCTTGCCCTAGCCCTAGCCCTAGCCCTAGCCCTAACCCTAACACTAGCCCTAGCCCTTGCCCTAGCCGTATCCCTAGCCCTAACCGTGACCCTAACCCTAGCCCTAGTCCTTGCCCTAGCCCTAGCTTTAACCCTAACCCTAACCCTAGCCCTAGACCGAACCCTAGCCCTATTCCTAACCCTAACCCTAAGCCTAGCCCTAGCCCTAGCCCTTGGCCTAGCACTAACCCTAACCATAACGCTAACACAAGCCCTAGACCTAACCCTAAACCTAAACCTAGCCGTAGCCCTAGCGCTAACCCTAACCCTAACCCTAACTCTAGCTCTAGCCCTAGCCCTAGCCCTAGCCCTAAACCTATCCCTAACCCTAACCCTAACCCTAGCCCTAACCGTGACCCTAACACTAACCCTAACCCTAGCCCTAGCCCTAGCCCTAGCCCTAGCACTATTCCTAGCCCTAACCCTCACCCAAACCTAGCTCTAGCCCGAGCCCTAGCCCTAGCCTTAACCCTAACCCTAATCCTAACCCTAACCTTAGTTCTAAACCTAGACCTAGCCCTAGCCCTAGCCCTAGTCACAACCCTAACCCTAACTTAAACCTAACCCTAGCCCTAGCCCTAACCCTAACCCTAGACCTAACCCTAACCCTAGCCCTAGAACTAGCCCTAGCCCTAATCCTAACACTAACCCTAACCCTAACCCTAGCCCTAGCCCTAACCCTAAACAGAAACCTAGCCCTAGCCCTAGCCTTGCCATAACCCTAACCCTAAACCTAACCCTAGCCCTAGACGGAACCCTACCTGAATCCAAACCCTAGCCCTTCCTCTAGACCTAGCCCTATCCCTGGCCCTAACCCTAAACCTAACCCTAGCCCTAGCCCTAGCCCTAGCCCCAGCCCCAGCCCTAACCCTAACCCTAACCCTAGCCCTAACCCTAGCCCTAACCCTAGCCCTAACCCTAGCCCTAACCCTAACCCTAACCCTAAACCTAGCCCTAGCCCTAGCACTAGTCCTAGCCCTAACCCTAACCCTAACCCTAGCCCTAGCCCTTACCCTAACACTAGCCCTAGCCCTAGCCCTAACCCTAGCCCTAGTCCTTGCCCTAGCCCTAGCCCTAACCCTAGCCCTAACCCTAGCCCTAGCCCTAGCCTTAGCCGTTACGTAGCCCTAACCGTGACCCTAACCCTAACCCTAACCCTAGCCCTAACCCTAGCCCTAGCCCTAGCCTTAGCCGTATCCGTAGCCCTAACCGTGACCCTAACCCTAACCCTAGCCCTAGCCCTAACCCTAACCCTAACCCTAGCCCTACCCCTAGCCCTAACCCAAACCCTAACCCAAACCGTAGCCCTAACCCTAAACCTAGCACTAACCCTAACCCTAGCCCCAGCCCTAGCCCTAGTCTAGCCCTAGCCCTAGCCCCAGCCCTAGCCTTAGCCCTAGCCCTAACCCTAACCCTAACCCTAACCCTAGCCCTAAACCTAACCCTAGCCCTATCCCTGCCCTAACCCTAACCCTAGACCTAGCCCAAGCCCTAGCCCGAGCCCTAACCCTAACCCTAATCCTAACCCTAACCTTAGCCCTAAACCTAGCCCAAGCCCTAGCCCTAGCCCTAGTCCTAACCCTAACCCTAACCCTAAACCTAACCCTAGCCCTAGCCCTAACCCTAACCCTAGCCCTAACCCTAGCCCTAGCCCTAGCCCTAGCCCTAGCCCTAGCCATAACCCTAACCCTAAACCTAGCCCTAGCCCTAGCCCTAGCCCTAGCCCAAACCCTAACCCTAACCCTAACCGTAACCCTAGCCCTAGCCCTAGCCCCAGCCCCAGCCCTAACCCTAACCCTAACCCTAGCCCTAACCCTAGCCCTAACCCTAGCCCTAACCCTAACCCTAACCCTAGCCCTAGCCCTAGCCCTAGCCCTAGCCCGAGCCCTAACCCTAACCCTAGCCCTAGCCCTAGCCCTAACCCTAACCTAGCCCTAGCCCTAACCCTAACACTAAACCTAACCCTAGCCCTAGCCTTAACCCTGAACCTATCCCAAGCACTAGCCCTAGCCCTAACCCTAATCCTGACCCTAGCCCTAGCCCTAGCCCTAGCCCTAGCCCTATCCCTAGCCCTAACCGTGACCCTAACACTAACCCTAACCCTAGCCCTAGCCCTAGCCCTAGCCCTAGCACTATCCCGAGCCCTAACCCTCACCCTAACCCTAACTCTAACCCTAGTCCTAGCCCTAGCCCTAGGCCTAAACCTAACACTAACCCTAACACTAACCCTAGCCCTAGCCCTAGCCGTAGCCCTAGTCCTTACCCTAGCCCAGGACCTAGCCTTAAACCTAAACCTAGCTCTAGCCCTAGCCATAGCCCTAGCCCTAGCCCTAACACTAACCAGAGCCCTAGGCCTAGCCCTAGCCCTAGACCTAGCCCTAACCCTAACCCTAAACCTAGCCCTAGCCCTAGCCCTCAACCTAACCCCAATCCTAACACTAGCCCTAGCCCTAGACCTAGCCCTAGCCCTAGTCCTAGCCCTAGACCTAGCCCTAACCCTAACCCTAACCATAACCCTAGCCCTAGCCCTAACCCTAGCCCTAGACCTAACCCTAACCCTAACCATAACTCTAGCCCTAGCCCTAGCCCTAGCCCTAACCCTAACCCTAACCCTAAACCTAACCCTAGCCCTAACCCTAAACCTAGCCCTAGCCCTAGCCCTAGCCCTAACCCCAGCCCTAGTCCTTGCCCTGTACCTAGCCCTAGCCCTAACCCTAGCCCTAACCCTAGCCCTAGACCTAGCCTTAGCCGTATCCCTAGCCCTAACCGTGACCCTAACCCTAACCCTAGCCCTAGCCCTAGCCCTAGCACTAGCCCTAACCCTAAACCTAGCCCTAACCCTCACCATAACCCTAACCCTAACCCTAGCCCTAACCCTAGCCCTAGCCCTAGCACTAGACCTAGCCGTAACCCTAACCCTAACCCTAACGCTAACCATAGCCCTAGCCCTAGCCCTAGTCCTTGCCCTAGCCCTAGCCCTAGCCCTAACCCTAACGCTAGCCCTAGCCCTAGCCCTAGACCTAGCCGTAGCCCTAGTCCTTGCCCTAGCCCTAGCCCTAGCCCTAACCCTAAACCGAGCTCTAGCCCTAGCCCTAGCCCTAGCCCTAGCCCTAACCCTAACCAGAGCCCTAGGCCTAGCCCTAGCCCTATCCCTAGCCCTAACCCTAACCCTAAACCTAGCCCCAACCCTAACCCTGACCCTAGCCCCATCCCTAGCCCTAACCCTAACCCTAATCCTAAACCTAACCCTAGCCCTAGACCTAACCCTAACCCTAACCATAACTCTAGCCCTAGCCCTAGCCCTAGACCTAACCCTAACCCTAACCCTAACCCTAACCCTAGCCCTAACCCTAACCCTAACCCTAGCCCTAACCTAGCCGTAACCCAAACCCTAACAGAAACCCTAGCCCTAACCCTAACCCTAGCGCTAACCCTAACCCTAGCCCCAGCCCTAGCCCTAGTCTAGCCCTAGCCCTAGCCCTAGCCCTAGCCCTAGCCTTAGCCCTAGCCCTAACCCTAACCCTAACCCTAACCCTAACCCTAGCCCTAAACCTAACCCTAACCCTAGCCCTAGCCCTAGCCCTAACCCTAACCCTTACCATAACGCTAACCCTAGCCCTAGCTCTAGCCCTAGTCCTTGCCCTAGCCCTAGCCCTAGCCCTAACCCTAACACTAGCCCTAGCCCTAGCCCTAGCCCTAGCCGTATCCCTAGCCCTAACCGTGACCCTAACCCTAGCCCTAGTCCTTGCCCTAGCCCTAGCCGTAACCCTAACCCTAACCCTAACCCTAACCCTAGCCCTAGACCGAACCCTAGCCCTATTCCTAACCCTAACCCTAAGCCTAGCCCTAGCCCTAGCCCTAGCCCTAGCCCTAGCACTAACCCTAACCCTAACGCTAACACAAGCCCTAGCCCTAACCCTAAACCTAAACCTAGCCGTAGCCCTAGCCCTAACCCTAACCCTAACCCTAACTCTAGCTCTAGCCCTAGCCCTAGCCCTAGCCCTAAACCTATCCCTAACCCTAACCCTAACCCTAGCCCTAGCCCTATCCCTATCCCTAACCGTGACCCTAACACTAACCCTAACACTAGCCCTAGCCCTAGCCTTAGCCCTAGCACTATTCCTAGCCCTAACCCTCACCAAACCTAGCCCTAGCCCGAGCCCTAGCCCTAGTCCTAACCCTAACCCTAACTTAAACCTAACCCTAGCCCTAGCCCTAACCCTAACCCTAGACCTAACCCTAACCCTAGCCCTAGACCTAGCCATAGCCCTAACCCTAACACTAACCCTAACCCTAGCCCTAGCCCTAACCCTAAACCGAACCCTAGCCCTAGCCCTAGCCCTAACCCTAACCCTAATCCTAACCCTAACCCTAGCCCTAGCCCTAGCCCTAGCCCTAGCCCTAGCCCTAGCCATAACTCTAGCCCTAACCCTAACCCTAGCCCTAGACCGAACCCTACCCGAACCCTAACCCTAGCCCTTCCCCTAGACCTAGCCCTATCCCTGGCCCTAACCCTAAACCTAACCCTAGCCCTAGCCCTAGCCCTAGACCCAGCCCCAGCCCTAACCCTAACCCTAACCCTAGCCCTAACCCTAGCCCTAACCCTAACCCTAACCCTAAACCTAGCCCTAGCCCTAGCCCTAACCCTAACCCTAGCCCTAGACCGAACCCTAGCCCTATTCCTAACCCTAACCCTAAGCCTAGCCCTAGCCCTAGTCCTAGCCCTAACCCTAACCCTAACCCTAACCCTAGCCCTAACCCTAAACCTAGTCCTAGCCCAAACCCTAACCCTAACCCTAACCCTAGCCCTAGCCCTAACCCTGAACCTAGCCCTAGCCCTAGCCCTAACCCTAACCCTAGCCCTAGCCCTAGCCCTAGCCCTAGCCCTAGCCCTAGCCCTAACCGCGACCCTAACACTAACCCTAAACATAGCCCTAGCCCTAGCCCTAGCCCTAGCACTATTCCTAGCCCTAACCCTCACCCTAAACCTAGCCCTAGCCCTAGCCCTAGCCCTAACCCTAACCCTAACCCTAGCCCTATCCCTATCCCTAACCCTAACCCGAATCCTAACCCTAACCCTAGCCCTAGACCTAGCCCTAGCCCTAGCCCTATATCTAGCCCTAGCCCTAACCCTAACCCTAACCCTAGCCCTATCCCTAGCCCTAACCCTAACCCGAATCCTAACCCTAACCCTAACCCTAACCCTAACCCTAGCCCTAGCCCTAACCCTAGCCTTAGACCTAACCCTAACTCTAACCATAACTCTAGCCCTAGCCCTAGCCCTAGACCTAACCCTAACCCTAACCCTAACCCTAGCCCTAGACCTAGCCCTAACCCTAACCCTAGCCCTACCCCTAGCCCTAACCCGAACCCTAACCCAAACCCTAGCCCTAACCCTAACCCTAGCACTAACCCTAACCCTAGCCCCTGCCCTAGCCCTAGTCTAGCCCTAGCCTTAGCCCTAGCCCTAGCCTTAGCCCTAGCCCTAGCCCTAACCCTAACCCTAACCCTAACCCTAGCCCTAGCCCTAACCCTAAACCGAAACCTAGCCCTAGCCCTAGCCCTAACCCTAACCCTATACCTAACCCTAACCCTAACCCTAGCCCTAGCCCTAGCCCTAGAAATAACCCTAACCCTAACCCTAACACTAGCCCTAGACCGAACGCTAGCCCGAACCCTAACCCTAGCCCTACCCCTAGACCAAGCCCTATCCCTGGCCCTAACCCTAACCCTACCCCTAGCACTAGCCCTATCCTATCCCTGGCCCTAACCCTAAACCTAGACCTAGCCTTAGCCCTAGCCCTAGCCCTAACCCTAACCCTAATCCTAACCCTAACCTTAGCCCTAAACCTAGCCCTAGTCCTAGCCCTAGCCCTAGTCCTAACCCTAACCCTAAACCTAAACCTAGCCCTAGCCCTAACCCTAACCCTAGCCCTAACCCTAGCCCTAGACCTAGCCCTAGCCCAAGCCCTAGCCCTAGCCCTAGCCATAACCCTAACCCTAAACCTAGCCCTAGTCCTAGCCCTAGCCCTAGCCCTAACCCTAACCTTAACCCTAATCATAGCCCTAGCCCTAGCCCTAGCCCCAGCCCCAGCCCTAGCCCTAGTCCTTGCCCTAGCCCTAGCCCTAACCCTAGCCCTATCCCTAACCCTAACCCTAGCCCTAGCCCTAGCCCTAGCCCTAGCCCTAAACCTAACCCTAACCCTAACCCTAGCCCTAAACCTAACCCTAGCCCTAGCCCTAACCCTAACCCTAACCCTAACCCTAGCCCTAGCCCTAAACCTGAACCTATCCCAGGCCCTAGCCCTAGCTCTAGCCCTAACCCTGACCCTAGCCCTAGCCCTAGCCCTAGCCCTATACTTAGCCCTAACCGTGACTCTAACACTAACCCTAACCCTAGCCCTAGCCCTAGCCCTAGCCCTAGCACTATCCCTAGCCCTAACCCTCACCCTAACCCTAACTCTAACCCTAGTCCTAGCCCTAGCCCTAGCCCTAACCCTAACACTAACCCTAACACTAACCCTAGCCCTAGCCCTAGCCGCAGCCCTAGTCCTTGCCCTAGCCCTAGCCCTAGCCCTAAACCTAAACCTAGCTCTAGCCCTAGCCATAGCCCTAGCCCTAGCCCTCGCCCTAACCCTAACCAGAGCCCTAGGCCTAGCCCTAGCCCTAGACCTAGCCCTAACCCTAACCCTAAACCTAGCCCTAGCCCTAGCCCTAACCCTAACCCTAATCCTAACCCTAACCCTAGCCCTAGACCTAGCCCTAGCCCTAGCCCTAGCCTTAGCCCTAACCCTAACCGTAACCCTAACCTTAAACCTAGCCGTAGCACGAACCCTAGCCCTAGACCTAACCCTAACCCTAACCATAACTCTAGCCCTAGCCCTAGCCCTAGCCCTAACCCTAACCCTAACCCTAACCCTAACCCTATCCCTAGCCCTAAAACTAGCCCTAGCCCTAGCCCTAGCCCTAGCCGTAACCCTAACCCTATCCCTAACCCTAGCCCTAGCCCTAGTCCTAACCCTAGCCCTAGTCCTTGCCCTAGACCTAGCCCTAGCCCTAGCCCTAGCCCTAACCCTAGCCCTAGCCCTAGCCTTAGCCGTATCCGTAGCCCTAACCGTGACCCTAACCCTAACCCTAACCCTAGTCCTAGCCCTAGCCCTAGCCCTAGCACTATCCCTAGCCCTAACCCTCACCAGAACCCTCATGCTAACACTAGACTTGGCGCTAGTCCTAGCCCTAGCCCTAACCCTAACCCTAGCCCTAACCCTAACCCTAGCCCTAACCCTAGCCATAGCCCAGGCACTAGCCCTAACCGTAACCCTAACCCTAACCCTAACGGTAACCATAGCCCTAGCCCTAGCCCTAGTCCTTGCCCTAGCCCTAGCCCTAGCCCTAACCCTAACCCTAGCCCTAGCCCTAGCCCTAGCCCTAGCCGTAGCCCTAGTCCTTGCCCTTGCCCTAGCCCTAGCCCTAACCCTAAACCTAGCTCTAGCCCTAGCCCTAGCCCTAGCCCTAGCCCTAACCCTAATCAGAGCCCTAGGCCTAGCCCTAGCCCTAGCCCTAGCCCTAACCCAACCCTAACCCTAGCCCTATCCGTAGCCCTAACCCTAACCCTAATCCTAACCCTAACCCTAGCCCTAGACCTAGCCCTAGCCCTAGCCCTAGCCCTAGCCCTAACCCTAGCCCTAGTCTTAGCCCTAGCCCTAGCCCTAGCCCTAACCCTAGCCCTAGACCTAACCCTAACCCTAACCATAACTCTAGCCCTAGCCCTAGCCCTAGCCCTAACCCTAACCCTAACCCTAACCCTACCCTAAACCTAAAACTAGCCCTAGCCCTAGCCCTAACCCTAACCCTAACCCTTACCCTAACGCTAACCCTAGCCCT
>OX463233.1:138988003-138993003 GCA_949820135.1 Sylvilagus floridanus
AGCGCTAACCCTAACCCTAGCCCCAGCCCTAGCCCTAGTCTAGCCCTAGCCCTAGCACTAGCCCTAGCCCTAGCCTTAGCCCTAGCCCTAACCCTAACCCTAACCCTAACCCTAGCCCTAAACCTAACCCTAACCCTAGCCCTAGCCCTAGCCCTAACCCTAACCCTTACCCTAACGCTAACCCTAGCCCTAGCTCTAGCCCTAGTCCTTGCCCTAGCCCTAGCCCTAGCCCTAACCCTAACACTAGCCCTAGCCCTTGCCCTAGCCGTATCCCTAGCCCTAACCGTGACCCTAACCCTAGCCCTAGTCCTTGCCCTAGCCCTAGCTTTAACCCTAACCCTAACCCTAGCCCTAGACCGAACCCTAGCCCTATTCCTAACCCTAACCCTAAGCCTAGCCCTAGCCCTAGCCCTTGGCCTAGCACTAACCCTAACCATAACGCTAACACAAGCCCTAGACCTAACCCTAAACCTAAACCTAGCCGTAGCCCTAGCGCTAACCCTAACCCTAACCCTAACTCTAGCTCTAGCCCTAGCCCTAGCCCTAGCCCTAAACCTATCCCTAACCCTAACCCTAACCCTAGCCCTAACCGTGACCCTAACACTAACCCTAACCCTAGCCCTAGCCCTAGCCCTAGCCCTAGCACTATTCCTAGCCCTAACCCTCACCCAAACCTAGCTCTAGCCCGAGCCCTAGCCCTAGCCTTAACCCTAACCCTAATCCTAACCCTAACCTTAGTTCTAAACCTAGACCTAGCCCTAGCCCTAGCCCTAGTCACAACCCTAACCCTAACTTAAACCTAACCCTAGCCCTAGCCCTAACCCTAACCCTAGACCTAACCCTAACCCTAGCCCTAGAACTAGCCCTAGCCCTAATCCTAACACTAACCCTAACCCTAACCCTAGCCCTAGCCCTAACCCTAAACAGAAACCTAGCCCTAGCCCTAGCCTTGCCATAACCCTAACCCTAAACCTAACCCTAGCCCTAGACGGAACCCTACCTGAATCCAAACCCTAGCCCTTCCTCTAGACCTAGCCCTATCCCTGGCCCTAACCCTAAACCTAACCCTAGCCCTAGCCCTAGCCCTAGCCCCAGCCCCAGCCCTAACCCTAACCCTAACCCTAGCCCTAACCCTAGCCCTAACCCTAGCCCTAACCCTAACCCTAACCCTAAACCTAGCCCTAGCCCTAGCACTAGTCCTAGCCCTAACCCTAACCCTAACCCTAGCCCTAGCCCTTACCCTAACACTAGCCCTAGCCCTAGCCCTAACCCTAGCCCTAGTCCTTGCCCTAGCCCTAGCCCTAACCCTAGCCCTAACCCTAGCCCTAGCCCTAGCCTTAGCCGTTACGTAGCCCTAACCGTGACCCTAACCCTAACCCTAACCCTAGCCCTAACCCTAGCCCTAGCCCTAGCCTTAGCCGTATCCGTAGCCCTAACCGTGACCCTAACCCTAACCCTAGCCCTAGCCCTAACCCTAACCCTAACCCTAGCCCTACCCCTAGCCCTAACCCAAACCCTAACCCAAACCGTAGCCCTAACCCTAAACCTAGCACTAACCCTAACCCTAGCCCCAGCCCTAGCCCTAGTCTAGCCCTAGCCCTAGCCCCAGCCCTAGCCTTAGCCCTAGCCCTAACCCTAACCCTAACCCTAACCCTAGCCCTAAACCTAACCCTAGCCCTATCCCTGCCCTAACCCTAACCCTAGACCTAGCCCAAGCCCTAGCCCGAGCCCTAACCCTAACCCTAATCCTAACCCTAACCTTAGCCCTAAACCTAGCCCAAGCCCTAGCCCTAGCCCTAGTCCTAACCCTAACCCTAACCCTAACCCTAAACCTAACCCTAGCCCTAGCCCTAACCCTAACCCTAGCCCTAACCCTAGCCCTAGCCCTAGCCCTAGCCCTAGCCCTAGCCATAACCCTAACCCTAAACCTAGCCCTAGCCCTAGCCCTAGCCCTAGCCCAAACCCTAACCCTAACCCTAACCGTAACCCTAGCCCTAGCCCTAGCCCCAGCCCCAGCCCTAACCCTAACCCTAACCCTAGCCCTAACCCTAGCCCTAACCCTAGCCCTAACCCTAACCCTAACCCTAGCCCTAGCCCTAGCCCTAGCCCTAGCCCGAGCCCTAACCCTAACCCTAGCCCTAGCCCTAGCCCTAACCCTAACCTAGCCCTAGCCCTAACCCTAACACTAAACCTAACCCTAGCCCTAGCCTTAACCCTGAACCTATCCCAAGCACTAGCCCTAGCCCTAACCCTAATCCTGACCCTAGCCCTAGCCCTAGCCCTAGCCCTAGCCCTATCCCTAGCCCTAACCGTGACCCTAACACTAACCCTAACCCTAGCCCTAGCCCTAGCCCTAGCCCTAGCACTATCCCGAGCCCTAACCCTCACCCTAACCCTAACTCTAACCCTAGTCCTAGCCCTAGCCCTACCCCTAGCCGTAACCCAAACCCTAACCGAAACCCTAGCCCTAACCCTAACCCTAGCGCTAACCCTAACCCTAGCCCCAGCCCTAGCCCTAGTCTAGCCCTAGCCCTAGCCCTAGCCCTAGCCTTAGCCCCAGCCCTAACCCTAACCCTAACCCTAGCCCTATCCCTAGCCCTAACCGTGACCCTAACACTAACCCTAACCCTAGCCCTAGCCCTAGCCCTAGCCCTAGCACTATCCCGAGCCCTAACTCTCACCCTAACCCTAACTCTAACCCTAGTCCTAGCCCTAGCCCTAGGCCTAACCCTAACCCTAACCCTAACACTAACCCTAGCCCTAGCCCTAGCCATAGCCCTAGTCCTTACCCTAGCCCTGGACCTAGCCTTAAACCTAAACCTAGCTCTAGCCCTAGCCATAGCCCTAGCCCTAGCCCTAACCCTAACCAGAGCCCTAGGCCTAGCCCTAGCCCTAGACCTAGCCCTAACGCTAACCCTAAACCTAGCCCTAGCCCTAGCCCTAACCCTAACCCTAATCCTAACCCTAGCCCTAGCCCTAGACCTAGCCCTAGCCCTAGTCCTAGCCCTGGCCCTAGCCCTAACCCTAACCCTAACCCTAACCCTAGCCCTAGCCCTAACCCTAGCCCTAGACCTAACCCTAACCCTAACCATAACTCTAGCCCTAGCCCTAGCTCTAGCCCTAACCCTAACCCTAACCCTAACCCTAGCCCTAACCCTAATCCTAGCCCTAGCCCTAGCCCTAGCCGTAACCCTAACCCTAACCCTAACCCTAGCCCTAGCCCTAGCCCTAACCCCAGCCCTAGTCCTTGCCCTAGACCTAGCCCTAGCCCTAACCCTATCCCTAACCCTAGCCCTAGCCCTAGCCTTAGCCGTATCCCTAGCCCTAACCGTGACCCTAACCCTAACCCTAGCCCTAGCCCTAGCCCTAGCCCTAACCCTAAACCTAGCCCTAACCCTCACCATAACCCTAACCCTAACCCTAACCCTAGACCTAACCCTAACCCTAACCCTAGCCCTAACCCTAACCCTAACCCCAGCCCTACCCCTAGCCCTAACCGAATCCCTAACCCAAACCCTAGCCCTAACCCTAACCCTAGCGCTAACCCTAACCCTAGCCCCAGCCCTAGCCCTAGTCTAGCCCTAGCCCTAGCACTAGCCCTAGCCCTAGCCTTAGCCCTAGCCCTAACCCTAACCCTAACCCTAACCCTAGCCCTAAACCTAACCCTAACCCTAGCCCTAGCCCTAGCCCTAACCCTAACCCTTACCCTAACGCTAACCCTAGCCCTAGCTCTAGCCCTAGTCCTTGCCCTAGCCCTAGCCCTAGCCCTAACCCTAACACTAGCCCTAGCCCTTGCCCTAGCCGTATCCCTAGCCCTAACCGTGACCCTAACCCTAGCCCTAGTCCTTGCCCTAGCCCTAGCTTTAACCCTAACCCTAACCCTAGCCCTAGACCGAACCCTAGCCCTATTCCTAACCCTAACCCTAAGCCTAGCCCTAGCCCTAGCCCTTGGCCTAGCACTAACCCTAACCATAACGCTAACACAAGCCCTAGACCTAACCCTAAACCTAAACCTAGCCGTAGCCCTAGCGCTAACCCTAACCCTAACCCTAACTCTAGCTCTAGCCCTAGCCCTAGCCCTAGCCCTAAACCTATCCCTAACCCTAACCCTAACCCTAGCCCTAACCGTGACCCTAACACTAACCCTAACCCTAGCCCTAGCCCTAGCCCTAGCCCTAGCACTATTCCTAGCCCTAACCCTCACCCAAACCTAGCTCTAGCCCGAGCCCTAGCCCTAGCCTTAACCCTAACCCTAATCCTAACCCTAACCTTAGTTCTAAACCTAGACCTAGCCCTAGCCCTAGCCCTAGTCACAACCCTAACCCTAACTTAAACCTAACCCTAGCCCTAGCCCTAACCCTAACCCTAGACCTAACCCTAACCCTAGCCCTAGAACTAGCCCTAGCCCTAATCCTAACACTAACCCTAACCCTAACCCTAGCCCTAGCCCTAACCCTAAACAGAAACCTAGCCCTAGCCCTAGCCTTGCCATAACCCTAACCCTAAACCTAACCCTAGCCCTAGACGGAACCCTACCTGAATCCAAACCCTAGCCCTTCCTCTAGACCTAGCCCTATCCCTGGCCCTAACCCTAAACCTAACCCTAGCCCTAGCCCTAGCCCTAGCCCCAGCCCCAGCCCTAACCCTAACCCTAACCCTAGCCCTAACCCTAGCCCTAACCCTAGCCCTAACCCTAACCCTAACTCTAAACCTAGCCCTAGCCCTAGCACTAGTCCTAGCCCTAACCCTAACCCTAACCCTAGCCCTAGCCCTTACCCTAACACTAGCCCTAGCCCTAGCCCTAACCCTAGCCCTAGTCCTTGCCCTAGCCCTAGCCCTAACCCTAGCCCTAACCCTAGCCCTAGCCCTAGCCTTAGCCGTTACGTAGCCCTAACCGTGACCCTAACCCTAACCCTAACCCTAGCCCTAACCCTAGCCCTAGCCCTAGCCTTAGCCGTATCCGTAGCCCTAACCGTGACCCTAACCCTAACCCTAGCCCT
>OX463233.1:138995503-139000503 GCA_949820135.1 Sylvilagus floridanus
CCTAGTCCTTGCCCTAGCCCTAGCCGTAACCCTAACCCTAACCCTAACCCTAAACCTAGCCCTAGACCGAACCCTAGCCCTATTCCTAACCCTAACCCTAAGCCTAGCCCTAGCCCTAGCCCTAGCCCTAGCCCTAGCACTAACCCTAACCCTAACGCTAACACAAGCCCTAGCCCTAACCCTAAACCTAAACCTAGCCGTAGCCCTAGCCCTAACCCTAACCCTAACCCTAACTCTAGCTCTAGCCCTAGCCCTAGCCCTAGCCCTAAACCTATCCCTAACCCTAACCCTAACCCTAGCCCTAGCCCTATCCCTATCCCTAACCGTGACCCTAACACTAACCCTAACACTAGCCCTAGCCCTAGCCTTAGCCCTAGCACTATTCCTAGCCCTAACCCTCACCAAACCTAGCCCTAGCCCGAGCCCTAGCCCTAGTCCTAACCCTAACCCTAACTTAAACCTAACCCTAGCCCTAGCCCTAACCCTAACCCTAGACCTAACCCTAACCCTAGCCCTAGACCTAGCCATAGCCCTAACCCTAACACTAACCCTAACCCTAGCCCTAGCCCTAACCCTAAACCGAACCCTAGCCCTAGCCCTAGCCCTAACCCTAACCCTAATCCTAACCCTAACCCTAGCCCTAGCCCTAGCCCTAGCCCTAGCCCTAGCCCTAGCCATAACTCTAACCCTAACCCTAACCCTAGCCCTAGACCGAACCCTACCCGAACCCTAACCCTAGCCCTTCCCCTAGACCTAGCCCTATCCCTGGCCCTAACCCTAAACCTAACCCTAGCCCTAGCCCTAGCCCTAGACCCAGCCCCAGCCCTAACCCTAACCCTAACCCTAGCCCTAACCCTAGCCCTAACCCTAACCCTAACCCTAAACCTAGCCCTAGCCCTAGCCCTAACCCTAACCCTAGCCCTAGACCGAACCCTAGCCCTATTCCTAACCCTAACCCTAAGCCTAGCCCTAGCCCTAGTCCTAGCCCTAACCCTAACCCTAACCCTAACCCTAGCCCTAACCCTAAACCTAGTCCTAGCCCAAACCCTAACCCTAACCCTAACCCTAGCCCTAGCCCTAACCCTGAACCTAGCCCTAGCCCTAGCCCTAACCCTAACCCTAGCCCTAGCCCTAGCCCTAGCCCTAGCCCTAGCCCTAGCCCTAACCGCGACCCTAACACTAACCCTAACCATAGCCCTAGCCCTAGCCCTAGCCCTAGCACTATTCCTAGCCCTAACCCTCACCCTAAACCTAGCCCTAGCCCTAGCCCTAGCCCTAACCCTAACCCTAACCCTAGCCCTATCCCTATCCCTAACCCTAACCCGAATCCTAACCCTAACCCTAGCCCTAGACCTAGCCCTAGCCCTAGCCCTATCCCTAGCCCTAGCCCTAACCCTAACCCTAACCCTAGCCCTATCCCTAGCCCTAACCCTAACCCGAATCCTAACCCTAACCCTAACCCTAACCCTAACCCTAGCCCTAGCCCTAACCCTAGCCTTAGACCTAACCCTAACTCTAACCATAACTCTAGCCCTAGCCCTAGCCCTAGACCTAACCCTAACCCTAACCCTAACCCTAGCCCTAGACCTAGCCCTAACCCTAACCCTAGCCCTACCCCTAGCCCTAACCCGAACCCTAACCCAAACCCTAGCCCTAACCCTAACCCTAGCACTAACCCTAACCCTAGCCCCTGCCCTAGCCCTAGTCTAGCCCTAGCCTTAGCCCTAGCCCTAGCCTTAGCCCTAGCCCTAGCCCTAACCCTAACCCTAACCCTAACCCTAGCCCTAGCCCTAACCCTAAACCGAAACCTAGCCCTAGCCCTAGCCCTAACCCTAACCCTATGCCTAACCCTAACCCTAACCCTAGCCCTAGCCCTAGCCCTAGAAATAACCCTAACCCTAACCCTAACACTAGCCCTAGACCGAACGCTAGCCCGAACCCTAACCCTAGCCCTACCCCTAGACCAAGCCCTATCCCTGGCCCTAACCCTAACCCTACCCCTAGCACTAGCCCTATCCTATCCCTGGCCCTAACCCTAAACCTAGACCTAGCCTTAGCCCTAGCCCTAGCCCTAACCCTAACCCTAATCCTAACCCTAACCTTAGCCCTAAACCTAGCCCTAGTCCTAGCCCTAGCCCTAGTCCTAACCCTAACCCTAAACCTAAACCTAGCCCTAGCCCTAACCCTAACCCTAGCCCTAACCCTAGCCCTAGACCTAGCCCTAGCCCAAGCCCTAGCCCTAGCCCTAGCCATAACCCTAACCCTAAACCTAGCCCTAGCCCTAGCCCTAGCCCTAGCCCTAACCCTAACCTTAACCCTAATCATAGCCCTAGCCCTAGCCCTAGCCCCAGCCCCAGCCCTAGCCCTAGTCCTTGCCCTAGCCCTAGCCCTAACCCTAGCCCTATCCCTAACCCTAACCCTAGCCCTAGCCCTAGCCCTAGCCCTAGCCCTAAACCTAACCCTAACCCTAACCCTAGCCCTAAACCTAACCCTAGCCCTAGCCCTAACCCTAACCCTAACCCTAGCCCTAGCCCTAAACCTGAACCTATCCCAGGCCCTAGCCCTAGCTCTAGCCCTAACCCTGACCCTAGCCCTAGCCCTAGCCCTAGCCCTATACTTAGCCCTAACCGTGACTCTAACACTAACCCTAACCCTAGCCCTAGCCCTAGCCCTAGCCCTAGCACTATCCCTAGCCCTAACCCTCACCCTAACCCTAACTCTAACCCTAGTCCTAGCCCTAGCCCTAGCCCTAACCCTAACACTAACCCTAACACTAACCCTAGCCCTAGCCCTAGCCGCAGCCCTAGTCCTTGCCCTAGCCCTAGCCCTAGCCCTAAACCTAAACCTAGCTCTAGCCCTAGCCATAGCCCTAGCCCTAGCCCTCGCCCTAACCCTAACCAGAGCCCTAGGCCTAGCCCTAGCCCTAGACCTAGCCCTAACCCTAACCCTAAACCTAGCCCTAGCCCTAGCCCTAACCCTAACCCTAATCCTAACCCTAACCCTAGCCCTAGACCTAGCCCTAGCCCTAGCCCTAGCCTTAGCCCTAACCCTAACCGTAACCCTAACCTTAAACCTAGCCGTAGCACGAACCCTAGCCCTAGACCTAACCCTAACCCTAACCATAACTCTAGCCCTAGCCCTAGCCCTAGCCCTAACCCTAACCCTAACCCTAACCCTAACCCTAGCCCTAGCCAACCCTAACCCTAGCCCTAGCCCTAGCCCTAGCCGTAACCCTAACCCTAACCCTAACCCTAGCCCTAGCCCTAGCCCTAACCCTAACCCTAACCCTATCCCTAGCCCTAAAACTAGCCCTAGCCCTAGCCCTAGCCCTAGCCGTAACCCTAACCCTATCCCTAACCCTAGCCCTAGCCCTAGTCCTAACCCTAGCCCTAGTCCTTGCCCTAGACCTAGCCCTAGCCCTAGCCCTAGCCCTAACCCTAGCCCTAGCCCTAGCCTTAGCCGTATCCGTAGCCCTAACCGTGACCCTAACCCTAACCCTAACCCTAGTCCTAGCCCTAGCCCTAGCCCTAGCACTATCCCTAGCCCTAACCCTCACCAGAACCCTCACCCTAACCCTAGACTTGGCGCTAGTCCTAGCCCTAGCCCTAACCCTAACCCTAGCCCTAACCCTAACCCTAGCCCTAACCCTAGCCATAGCCCAGGCACTAGCCCTAACCGTAACCCTAACCCTAACCCTAACGGTAACCATAGCCCTAGCCCTAGCCCTAGTCCTTGCCCTAGCCCTAGCCCTAGCCCTAACCCTAACCCTAGCCCTAGCCCTAGCCCTAGCCCTAGCCGTAGCCCTAGTCCTTGCCCTTGCCCTAGCCCTAGCCCTAACCCTAAACCTAGCTCTAGCCCTAGCCCTAGCCCTAGCCCTAGCCCTAACCCTAATCAGAGCCCTAGGCCTAGCCCTAGCCCTAGCCCTAGCCCTAACCCAACCCTAACCCTAGCCCTATCCGTAGCCCTAACCCTAACCCTAATCCTAACCCTAACCCTAGCCCTAGACCTAGCCCTAGCCCTAGCCCTAGCCCTAGCCCTAACCCTAGCCCTAGTCTTAGCCCTAGCCCTAGCCCTAGCCCTAACCCTAGCCCTAGACCTAACCCTAACCCTAACCATAACTCTAGCCCTAGCCCTAGCCCTAGCCCTAACCCTAACCCTAACCCTAACCCTACCCTAAACCTAAAACTAGCCCTAGCCCTAGCCCTAACCCTAACCCTAACCCTTACCCTAACGCTAACCCTAGCCCTAGCCCTAGCTCTAGCCCTAGTCCTTGCCCTAGCCCTAGCCCTAGACCTAACCCTAACCCTAGCCCTAGCCCTAGCCCTAGACCTAGCCGTGTCCCTAGCCCTAACCGTGACCCTAACCCTAACCCTAGCCCTAGCCCTAGCCCTAGCCCTAGCCCTAGCACTATCCCTAGCCCTAACCCTCACCCTAACCCTAACACTAACCCTAGCCCTAGACCTAGTCCTAGCCCTAGCCCTAGCCATAACCCTAACCCTAAATCTAACCCTAGCCCTAGACCCAAACCTAGACCTATCCCTAGCCCTAACCCTAACTCTAACCCTAGCCCTAGCCCTAGCCCTAACCCTAACCGTAACCCTAGCCCTAGCCCTAACTCTAAACCGAACTTTAGCCCTAGCCCTAGCCCTAACCCTAACCCTAATCCTAACCCTAACCCTAACGCTAGCCCTAACCCTAGCTCTAGACATAACCCTAAACCTAACCCAAACCCTAGCCCTAGACCGAACCCTAGCCCGAACACTAACCCTTGCCCTACCCCTAGACCTAGCCCTATCCCTGGCCCTAACCCTAACCCTACCCCTAGCCCTAGCCCTAGCCCTATCCCTGGCCCTAACCCTAACCCTAGACCTAGCCCTAGCCCTAGCCCTAGCCCTAACCCTAACCCTAATCCTAACCCTAATCTTAGCCCTAAACCTAGCCCTAGCCCTAACCCTAGCCCTAGTCCTAACCCTAACCCTAACCCTAAACCTAACCCTAGC
>OX463233.1:139003003-139013003 GCA_949820135.1 Sylvilagus floridanus
CCCTAACCCTAACCCTAACCCTAGCTGTAGCCCTAACCCTAAACCGAACCCTAGCCCTAGCCCTAGCCCTAACCCTAACCCTAATCCTAACCCTAACCCTAACCCTAGCCCTAGCCCTAGCCCTAGACCGAACCCTAGCCCGAACCCTAACCCAAGCCCTACCCCTAGACCTAGCCCTATCCCTGGCCCTAACCATAAACCTACCCCTAGCCCTAGCCCTAGCCCTATCCCTGGCCCTAACCCTAACCCTAGCCCTAGCCCTAGCCCTAGCCCTAGCCCTAACCCTAACCCTAATCCTAACCCTAACCTTTGCCCTAAACCTAGCCTTAGCCCTAGCCCTAGCCCTATTCCTAACCCTAACCCTAACCCTAAACCTAAACCTAGCCCTAGCCCTAACCCTAACCGTATCCCTAACCCTAGCCCTAGACCTAGCCCTAGCCCTAGCCCTAGACCTAGCCATAACCCTAACCCTAACCCTAGCCCTAGCCCTAGCCCTAGCCCTAACCCTAACCGTAACCCTAACCCTAGCCCTAGACCTAGCCCTAGCCCCAGCCCCAGCCCTAAACCTAACCGTAACCCTAGCCCTAACGCTAGCCCTAACCCTAGCCCTAACCCTAACCCTAACCCTTGCCCTAGCCCTAGCCCTAGCCCCAGCCCTAACCCTAACCCTGACCCTTTCCCTAGCCCTAACCCTAACCCTAGCCCTAGCCCTAACCCTAACCCTAGCCCTAGCCCTAACCCTGAACCTATCCCAAGACTTAGCCCTAGCCCTAGCCCTAACCCTGACCCTAGCCCTAGCCCTAGCCCTAGCCCTAGCCCTAGCCCTAACCCTAGCCCTAACACTAACCCTAACCCTAGACCTAGCCCTAGCCCTAGCACTATCCCTATCCCTAACTCTCACCCTAACCCTAACTCTAGCCCTAGTCCTAGCCCTAGCCCTAGCCCTAACCCTAACCCTAACACTAACACTAACGCTAGCCCTAGCCCTAGCCGTAGCCCTAGTCCTTGCCCTAGCCCTAGCCCTAGCCCTAACCCTAAACCTAGCTCTAGCCCTAGCCCTAGCCCTAGCCCTAGCCCTAACCCTAACCAGAGCCCTAGGCCTAGCACTAGCCCTATACCTAGCCCTAACCCTAACCCTAAACCTAGCCCTAGCACGAGCCCTAACCCTAACCCTAATCCTAACCCTAACCCTAGCCCTAGATCTAGCCCTAGCCCTAGTCCTAGCCCTAGCCCTAACCCTAACCCTAAACCTAACCCTAGCCCTAGCCCTAACCCTAGCCCTAGACCTAACCCTAACACTAACCATAACTCTAGCCCTAGCCCTAGCCCTAGCACTAACCCTAACCCTAACCCTAACCCTAACCCTAGCCCTAACCTAACCCAAGCCCTAGCCCTAGCCCTAGCCGTAACCCTAGCCCTAACCCTAACCCTAGCCCTAGCCCTAGCCCTAGCCCTAGCCCTAGTCCTTGCCCTAGACCTAGCCCTAGCCCTAACCCTAGACCCAACCCTAGCCCTAGCCCTAGCCTTAGCCATATCCCTAGCCCTAACCGTGACCCTAACCCTAACCCTAACCCTAGCCCTAGCCCTAGCCCTAGCCCTAGCCCTAGCACTATCCGTAGCCCTAACCTTCACCCTAACCCTAACCCTAACCCTAGCCTTAGCCCTAGTCCTAGCCCTAGCCCTAGCCCTAACCCTAACCCTAACGCTAACCGTAACCCTAACCCTAGCCCTAACCCTAGCCCTAGCCCTTGCACTAGCCCTAGCCGTAACCCTAACCCTAACCCTAGCGCTAACCATAGCCCTAGCCCTAGCCCTAGCCCTAGTCCTTGCCCTAGACCTAGCCCTAGACCTAGGCCTAGCCATAGCCCTAGCCATAACCCTAACCATAACCCTAGCCCTAGCCCTAGCCCTAGCCCTAGCCCTAACCCTAACCCTAACCCTAAGCCTAACCCTAGCCCTAGCCCTAGCCCTAGCCCTAGCCCTAACCCTAAACAGAGCCCTAGGCCTAGGCCTAGCCCTAGCCCTAGCCCTAGCCCTAACCCTAACCCTAATCCTAACCCTAACCCTAGCCCTAGCCCTAGCCCTAGCCCTAGCCCTAGCCCAAACCCTAACCCTAACCCTAACCCTATCCCTAGCCCTAACTCTAAGCCTAGCCCTAACCCTAACCCTAACCCTAACTCTAGCCCTAGCCCTAGTCCTAGCCCTAACCCTAACCCTAACCCTAACACTAACACTAGCCCTAGCCCTAGCCGTAGCCCTAGTCCTTGCCCTAGCCCTAGCCCTAGCCCTAACCCTAAACCTAGCTCTAGCCCTAGCCCTAGCCCTAGCCCTAGGCCGAGCCCTAGACCTAGCCCTAGCCCTAACCCTAAACCTAACCCTAGCCCTAGCCCTAGCCCTAACCCTAACCCTAATCCTAACCCTAACCCTAGCCCTAGACCTAGCCCTATCCCTAGCCGTAGCCCTAGCCCTAATCCTAACCCTAACTCTAAACCTAGCCCTAGCCCTAACCCTAGCCCTAGACCTAAACCTAACACTAACCGTAACTCTAGCCCTAGTCCTAGCCCTAGCCCTAACCCTAACCCTAGCCCTAAGCCTAACCCTAGCCCTAGCCGTAGCCCTAGCCGTTACCCTAACCCTAACCCTAGCCCTAGCCCTAGCCCAGCCCTAGCCCTAGTCCTTGCCCTAGACCTAGCCGTAGCCCTAACCCTAGCCCTATCCCTAGCCCTAGCCCTAGCCTAGCCCTAACCCTAACCCTAACCCTAACCCTAGCCCTAACGCTAACCCTAGCCCTAGCCCTAGCCCTCGCCCTAACCCTAACCCTAACCATAACCCTAACCCTAGCCCTAGCTCTAGCCCTAGCCCTAGTCCTTGCCCTAGCCCTAGCCCTAGCCCTAACTGTAACCATAGCCTTAGACCTAGCCCTAGCCCTAGCCCTATCCATAGCCCTAACCGTGACGCTAACACTATCCCTAACCCTAGCCCTAGCCCTAGCCCTAGCCCTAACACTATCCCTAGCCCTAACCCTCACCCTCACCCTAGCCCTAGCCCTAGCCCTAGCCCTAGCCCTAACCCTAATCCTAACCCTAACCTTAGCCCTAGACCTAGCCCTAGCCCTAGCCCTAGCCCTAACCCTAACCCTAACCCTAACCCTAGCCCTAACCCTAGCCCTAGCCCTAACCCTAACCCTAACCTTAACTCTAGCCCTAGCCCTAGCCCTAACCCTAGCACTATCCCTAGCCCTAACACTCACCCTAACCCTAAACCTAACCCTAGCCCTAGCCCTAGCCCTGGCACTATCCCTAGCCCTAACACTCACCCTAACCCTAAACCTAAACCTAGCCCTAGCCCTAGCCCTAGCCCTAGCCCTAGCCACAGCCGTAACCCTAACCCTTACCCTAACTCTTGCCCTAGACCGAACCCAAGCCCTATCCATAACCCTAACTCTAAGCCTAGCCCTAGCCCAACCCTAGCCCTAGCCCTAGCACTAAACCTAACCCTAACGCTAACACAAGCCCTAACCCTAGCCCTAGTCCTTGCCCTAGCTCTAGCCCTAGCCCTAACTTTAGCACTACCCCTAGCCTTAGCCGTATCGCTAGCCCTAACCGTGACCCTAACCCTAACCCTAACCCTAGCCCTAGCCCTAGCCCTAGCCCTAGCACTATCCCTAGCCCTAACCCTCACCCAAACCCTAACACTAACCCTAGCCTTAGCCCTAGTCCTAGCCCTAGCCCTAGCCCTAAACCGAACCCTAACCCTAACGCTAACCCTAGCCCTAACCCTAACCCTAGCCCTAGCCCTAGCCCTAGCCTTAACCCTAACCCTAACACAAACACTAACCCTAGCCCTAGCCCTAGCCCTAGTCCTTGCCCTAGCCCTAGCCCTAGCCCTAACCCTAACCCTAACCCTAGCCCTAGTCCTAGCCATAACCTTAACACTAACCCTAGCAATAGACCTAATCCTAGCCCTAACCCTAACCCTAACCCTAACCCTAACCATAACCCTAACCCTAACCCTAACCCTAGCCCTAGCCCTAGCCATAACCTTAACACTAACCCTAGCCCTAGACCTAATCCTAGCCCTAACCCTAGCCCTAGACCTAGCCCTAGCCCTAACCCTAGCACTAACCATAACCCTAACCCTAACCCTAGCTATAACCCTATCCCTAGCCCTAGCCCTAGCCCTAACCCTAACCATAACCCTAACCCTAACCCTCGCCCTAGCCCTAGGCCAAGTCTAGCCCTAGCCCTAGCACTAGCCCTAGCCCTAGCCCTAGTCCTAACCCTAACCCTAGCCCTAGCCCTAGCCCTAACCCTAGCCCTAGCCCTAACCCTATCCCTAACCCTATCCCTAGCCCTAGCCCTAGCCTAGCCCTAACCCTAACCCTAACCCTAACCCTAGCCCTAAGGCTAACCCTAGCCCTAGCCCTAGCCCTCGCCCTAACCCTAACCCTAACCATAACCCTAACCCTAGCCCTAGCTCTAGCCCTAGCCGTAGTCCTTGCCCTAGCCCTAGCCCTAGCCCTAACCGTAACCGTAGCCTTAGACCTAGCCCTAGACCTAGCCCTATCCATAGTCCTAACCGTGACGCTAACACTATCCCTAACCCTAGCCCTAGCCCTAGCCCTAGCCCTAGCACTATCCTTAGCCCTAACCCTCACCCTAGCCCTAGCCCTAGCCCTAGCCCTAGCCCTAGCCCTAACTCTAATCCTAACCCTAACCTTAGCCCTAGACCTAGCCCTAGCCCTAGCCCTAGCCCTAGCCCTAACCCTAACCCTAACCCTAAACCTAGCCCTAACCCTAGCCCTAGCCCTAACCCTAACCCTAACCTTAACTCTAGCCCTAGCCCTAGCCATAGCCCTAGCACTATCCCTAGCCCTAACACTCACCCTAACCCTAAACCTAACCCTAGCCCTAGCCCTAGCCCTAGCCCTAGCCCTGGCACTATCCCTAGCCCTAACACTCACCCTAACCCTAAACCTAAACCTAGCCCTAGCCCTAGCCCTAGCCCTAGCCACAGCCATAACCCTATCCCTAACCCTAACCCTAAGCCTAGCCCTAGCCCAACCCTAGCCCTAGCCCTAGCACTAAACCTAACCCTAACGCTAACACAAGCCCTAACCCTAGCCCTAGTCCTTGCCCTAGCTCTAGCCCTAGCCCTAACCCTAGCACTAGCCCTAGCCTTAGCCGTATCGCTAGCCCTAACCGTGACCCTAACCCTAACCCTAACCCTAGCCCTAGCCCTAGCCCTAGCCCTAGCACTATCCCTAGCCCTAACCCTCACCCAAAACCTAACACTAACCCTAGCCTTAGCCCTAGTCCTAGCCCTAGCCCTAGCCCTAAACCGAACCCTAACCCTAACCCTAACCCTAGCCCTAACCCTAACCCTAGCCCTAGCCCTAGCCCTAGCCTTAACCCTAACCCTAACACAAACACTAACCCTAGCCCTAGCCCTAGCCCTAGCCCTAGCCCAAGTTCATGCCCTAGCCCTAGCCCTAGCCCTAACCCTAACCCTAACCCTAACCCTAGCCCTAACCCTAACCCTAGCCCTTACCCTAACCTAAGCCCTAACACTAACCTTTGCCCTAGCCTTAGCTCTATCCCTAGCCCTAGCCCTAACCCTAACCCTAACACTAACCCTAACCCTAGACCCAGCCCTAGCCCTAGCCCTAGCCCTAGCCCTAGGCCTAACCCTAACCCTAACCCTAGCCCTAGCCCTAGCCCTAGCCCTAGCCCTAATGGGAACCCTAAACCTAACCCTAGCCCTAACCCTAACCCTAGCCCTAGCCCTAACCCTAACCCTAACCCCAACCCTAACTCTAGCCCTAGCCCTAGCCCTAGCCCTAAGCCTAACCGTAACCCTAACCCTAACCCTAACCCTAGCCCTAACCCTAGCCCTAGCCCTAGCCCTAACCCTTACCCTAACCCTAACCCTAGCCCTAGCCCTATCCCTGGCCCTGGTCCTAGACCTAGACCTATCCCTATCCCTAGCCCTAAACCTAAACCTAACCCTAACCCTAACCCTAACCCTAGCCCTAGCCCTAGCCCTAGCCCTCACCCTAACACAAACCCTAATCGTAATCCTAACCCAAACCCTAGTCCTAACCCTAGACCTATCCCTAACCCTTACCCTAGCCCTAGCCCTATTCCTAGCACTAACCCTAACCCAAACCATAGCGCTAGACCTAGCCCTAGCCCTAACCCTAACCCTAACCCTTACCCTAGCCCTAGACCTAACCCTATCCCTATCCCTAACCCTAACCCTAGCCCTAGCCCTAGCCATAGCCCTAGCCCTAGCGATAGCCCTAGCCCTAGCTCTAACCCTAACCCTAGCCCTAACCCTAACCCCCATCCTAGCCCTAGCCCTAGCCCTAGCCCTAACCCTAACCCTAGCCCTAACCCTAGCCCTAGCCCTAGCCCTAGCCCTAGCCCTAACCCTAACCCTAACTCTAACCCTAGCCCTAACCCTAACCCTAGCCCTAACCCTAACCCTAGCACTAGCCCTAGCCCTACCCCTAGCCCTAGCCCTAAACCTAACTCTAACCATAACACTAGCCCTAGTCCTAAACCTAACCCTAACCCTAGCCCTATCCCTAGCCCTAAATCTAACCCTAACCCAAACCCTAAACCTGGCCCTGGTACTAGCCCTAGCTCTAGCCCTAGCCCTAGCCCTAGCTCTAACACTTACCCTAACCCTAGCCCTAAACCTAAACCTAGCCCTAACCCTAACCCTAGCCCTAACCCTAAACCTAACAATAACACTAGAACTAGACCTAGCCCTAGCCCTAGACCAAGCCCTAGCCCTAACCCTAACACTAACCATAACCCTAAACCTAACCCTAGCTATAACCCTATCCCTAGCCCTAGCCCTAGCCCTAACCCTAACCCTAAACCCAGCCCTAGCCCTAGCCCTAGTCTAGCCCTAGCCCTAGCCCTATCCCTAACCCTAACCCTAACACTAATCCTAGCCCTAACCCTAACCCTAGCCTTAGCCCTGTAACTAACCATAACCCTAGCCCTAGCCCTATCCTTAGTAAGCCCTAGCCCTAGCCCAAGCCCTAGCCCTAACCCTAACCCTAACCCTTATCCTAGCCCTAGCCCTAGCCATAACCCTAACCCTAACCCTAGCCCTAGATCTAACCGTAGCCCTAACCCTAACCCTAACCCTAACCCTAACACTAACCCTAAATCTAATCCTAACCCGAACCCTAGTCTAAACCTAAACCTAGCCCTCACCCGGGCCCTAGCCCTAGGCCTAGCCCTAACCCTAACCCTAAACCTAGCCCAAGCCCTAGCCCTAGTCCTTGCCCTAGCCCTAGCCCTAGCCCTAACCTTATCCCTATCCCTAACTCTAACCCCAGCCCTAACCCTAACCCAAGCCCTAACCCTAACTCTAATCCTAACCCTAGCCCTAGCCCTAGTCCTAGCCCTAGCCCTAGCCCTAACCCTAACCCTAACACTAACCCTAACCCTAGCTCCAGCCCTAGCCCAAGCACTAGCCCTAACCCTAACCCTAACCCTAGCCCTAGCCCTAGTCCTAGCCCTAGCCCTAACGCTAACCCTAACCCTAACCCTAGCCCTAACCCTAACACTAGCCCTAGCCCTAACCCTAACCCTAACCCTAGCCCTAACTCTAGCCCTAGCCCTAGGCCTAGTCCTAGACCTAGCCCTAACCCTAACCCTAACCCTGACACTAACCCTAGCCCTAGCTCTAGCTCTAGTCTAGCCCTAGCCCTAGCCCTAGCCCTAGCCCTAGCCCTAGCCCTAGCCCTAGCCCTAACCCTAACCCTAGCCATAGCCCTAACCCTAACCCTAACCCTAACCCTAACCCTGGCCCTAGCCCTAGCCCTAGCCCTAGCCCTAGCCCTAGCCCTAACCCTAACCCTAACCCTAACCCTAACACTAGCCCTAAACCTAACCCTAGCCCTAGCCCTAACCCTAACCCTAACCCTAGCCCTAGCCCTATCCCTAGTATAGCCCTAGCCATCGCCCTAGCCCTAGCCCTAACCGAACCCTAACACTAACACTAGCCCTAGCCCTAGCCCTAGCCCTAGCCCTAGCCCTAGCCCTAACCCTAACCCTAACCCTAACCCTAGCCCTAACCCTAAACATAACCCTAACCCTTGCCCTAACCCTAGCCCTAGCCTTAGCCCTAGCCCTAGCCCTAACCCTAACTCTAACCCTAATCCTAACCCTAGCCCTAGCCCTAGTCTAGCCCTATCCCTCACCCTAACACTAACCCTAACCCTAATCCTAACCCGAAGCCTAGTCTAACCCTAGCCCTATCCCTAACCCTAATCCTAACCCTAGCCCAAGCCCTAGCCCTAGCCCTAGCCCTAGCCATAGCCCAAGCCCAAGCCCTAGCAGTAACCCTAACCCAAATCCCTAACCCTAGCCCTAGCCATAACCCTAAACCTAACCCTAGCCCTAGACCTAACCCTAGCCCTATCCCTAACCCTAACCCTAACCATAGCCCTAGCCCTAGTCCTACCAGGCCCCAGCCCTAGCTCTCACCCGAAGCCTAACCCTAGCCTTAACCGAGCCCTAGCCCTAGCTCTAGCCCTAGCCCTAGCTCTAACCCTAACCCTAACCCTAACCCTAGCCCTAACCCTAACCCTAGCCCTAGTCCTAGCCATAAACCTAACCCTAAACCTAGCCCTAGACCTAACACTAGCCCTATCCCTAACACTAACCATAACCTAGCCCTAGCCCTAGCCCTAGCCCTAGCCCTAGCCCTAAACCTAACCCTAACCGTAACGCTAGCCCTAGCCCTAACCCTAACCCTAACCCTAGCCTAAACCCTAGCCCCAGCCCTAGCCCGAGCCCTAGCACTAGCCCTAGCCCTAGCCCTAACCCTAACCCTAACCCTAGACCTAGTCCTAGCCCTAGTCTAGCCCAAGCCCTAGCTCTAACCCTAACCCTAACCCTAACCCTAACCCTAGCCCTAACCGTAACCCTAGCCCTAGCCCTGAACCTAACCATAACCCTAGCCCTAGCCCTATCCTTAGTAAGCCCTAGCCCTATCCCTAGCCCTAACCCTAACCCTAACCCTAACCCTAGCCCTAACCCTAGCCATAACCTTAACCCTAACCCTAGCCCTAGACCTAACCCTAGCCCTAAACCTAACCCTAACCCTAACCCTAACCCTAACCCTAAATCTAACCAGAACCCTAGCCTAACCCTAAACCTAGTCCTAAACCTAGCCCTAGTCCTTGCCCTAGCCCTAGCCCTAGCCCTAAACCTAACCCTAACCCTAACCCTAACCCTAGCCCTAACCATAACCCTAGCCCTAAATCTAACCCTAGCCCTAACCCTAACCCTAGCCCTAGGCTTAGCTCTAGCCCTAGCCCTAGACCTAACCCTAACCCTAACACTAACCGTAACCCTAGCCCCAGCCCTAGCCCTAGCCCTAGCCCTAACCCTAACCCGAACCCTAGCCCTAGCCCTAGCCCTAGGCCTAGCCCTAACGGTAACCCTAACCCTAACCCTAGCCCTAACCCTAACACTAGCCCTAGCCCTAACCCTAAACCTAACACTA
This sequence comes from Sylvilagus floridanus, assembly GCA_949820135.1. Lineage (NCBI taxonomy): Eukaryota > Metazoa > Chordata > Mammalia > Lagomorpha > Leporidae > Sylvilagus > Sylvilagus floridanus. The sequence goes on from OX463233.1 coordinate 139,012,538, forward strand.
GCCCTAACTCTAGACCTAGCCCTAGCCCTAGCCCTAGCCCTAACCCTAAACCTAACCCTAACCCTAGCCCTAGCCCTTGCCCTGGCCCTGTTCCTAGCCCTAGCCCTAGACCCATCCCTAAACCTAACCCTAACACTAACCCTAGCCCTAGCCCTAGACCTAGCCCTAGCCCTAACCCTAACCCTAACCCAAAACCTATTCCTAAACCGCACCCTAGCCCTATCCATAACCCTAACCCCAACCCTAACCCTAGCCCTAGCCCTAACCCTGGCCCTAGCTCTATCCCTAGCCCTAACAATAACCCTAAACCTAAGCCTATCCCTAGCCCTAGCCCTAGCCCTAGCCCTAACCCTAACCCTAACCCTAAATCTAGCCCTAGCCCTAGCCCTAGCCCTAACCCTAACACTAACCCTAACCCTAACCCTAGCCCTAGCCTTAGCCATAGCCCTAGCCCTAACCCTAACCC
>OX463233.1:140565503-140570503 GCA_949820135.1 Sylvilagus floridanus
TAGGTTTAGGGATACGGTTAGGTCTAGGCCTAGACTAGGGCTAGGGCAAGGGCTAGGGTTAGGGTTAGGGTTAGGGTGAGGTTTAAAGCTAGGGCTAGGGTTAGGGTTAGGGCTAGGATTAGGGTTAGGGTTAGGGTTAGGGCTAGGGTTAGGGTTAGGTTTATGGCTAGGGCTAGGGTAGGGTTAGGGCTAGGGTTAGGGTTAGGGCTAGGGCTAGGGCTAGGGCTAGGGTTAGGGTTAGCGTTAGGTTTAGGGTTAGGGTTAGGGCTAGGGCTACGGCTAGGGCTAGGGCTAGGGTTAGGGTTAGGGTTAGGGCCAGAGCTCGGGTTAGGTTTAGGGCTACGTTTCGGGTTAGGGTTAGGGTTACGGCTAGGGCTAGGGCTAGGGCTAGGTCTAGGGTTAGGGTTAGGTTTAGGACTAGGGCTAGGGCTAGGGTTAGTGTTAGTGTTAGGTTTAGGCGTAGGGTTAGGGCTAGGGCTAGGGCTAGGGCTAGGGCTAGGGTTAGGGTTAGGGTTAGCGTTAGGGTGAGGTTTAAAGCTAGGGCTAGGGTTATGGGTAGGGCTAGGATTAGGGTTAGGGTTAGGGTTATGGTTAGGGTTAGGTTTAGAGCTAGGGCTAGGGCTAGGGCTAGGGATAGGGTTAGGGTTAGGGTTAGGCTTAGGGTTAGGGTTAGGGTTAGGGCTAGGGCTAGGGTTAGGGTTAGGGTTAGGGTTAGGGTAGGGCTAGGACTAGGGTTAGGGTTAGGGCTAGGGTTAGGGTTAGGGTTAGGCCTAGGGCTAGGGCTAGAGCAAGGGCTAGGGCTAGGTTTAGGGTTAGTGCTAGGGTTAGGGTTAGGGCTAGGGCTAGGGTTAGGGTTAAGGTTAGGGTTAGGTTTAGGTTTAGGGTTAGGCCTAGGGCTAGGGCTAGGGTTAGGGTTAGGGTTAGGGCTAGGGCTAGGGCTAGGTCTAGTTTTAGTGTTAGGGTTAGGGTTAGGGTTAGTGCTAGGGCTAGGACTAGGGTTAGGGTTAGGGTTAGGGCTAGGGTTAGGGTTAGGGTTAGGGCTAGGGCTAGGGCTAGGGCTAGGTTAAGGGTTAGGGTTAGGGTTAGGGCTAGGGCTAGGGCTAGGGCTAGGGTTAGGGTTAGGGTTAGGGTTAGGGACATGGTTAGGGCTAGGGCTAGGGCTAGGCCTAGGGCTAGGGTTAGGGTTAGGGATATTGTTAAGGCTAGGGCTAGGGCTAGGGTTAGGTTTAGGTTTAGGGCTAGGGCTAGGGTTAGGGTTAGGTTTATGGCTAGGCCTAGGGTTATGGTTAGGGTTAGGTTTAGAGCTAGGGCTAGGGCTAGGGCTAGGGATAGGGTTAGGGTTAGGGTTAGGCTTAGGGTTAGGGTTAGGGTTAGGGCTAGGGCTAGGGTTAGGGTTAGGGTTAGGGTTAGGGTAGGGCTAGGACTAGGGTTAGGGTTAGGGCTAGGGTTAGGGTTAGGGTTAGGCCTAGGGCTAGGGCTAGAGCAAGGGCTAGGGCTAGGTTTAGGGTTAGTGCTAGGGTTAGGGTTAGGGCTAGGGCTAGGGTTAGGGTTAAGGTTAGGGTTAGGTTTAGGGTTAGGGTTAGGCCTAGGGCTAGGGCTAGGGTTAGGGTTAGGGTTAGGGCTAGGGCTAGGGCTAGGTCTAGTTTTAGTGTTAGGGTTAGGGTTAGGGTTAGTGCTAGGGCTAGGACTAGGGTTAGGGTTAGGGTTAGGGCTAGGGTTAGGGTTAGGGTTAGGGCTAGGGCTAGGGCTAGGGCTAGGTTAAGGGTTAGGGTTAGGGTTAGGGCTAGGGCTAGGGCTAGGGCTAGGGCTAGGGTTAGGGTTAGGGTTAGGGTTAGGGACATGGTTAGGGCTAGGGCTAGGGCTAGGCCTAGGGCTAGGGTTAGGGTTAGGGATATTGTTAAGGCTAGGGCTAGGGCTAGGGTTAGGTTTAGGTTTAGGGCTAGGGCTAGGGTTAGGGTTAGGTTTATGGCTAGGCCTAGGGTTATGGTTAGGTCTAGGGTTAGGGTTATGGCTAGGGCTATGGCTAGGGCTAGGGCTAGGGCTAAAGTTAGGGTTAGGGCTAGGGTTAGGGTTAGTGTTAGGGTTAGGTTTAGTGCTAGGGCTAGGGATAGGGTCAGGGCTAGGGCTAGGGCTAGGGCTAGACTAGGGCTAGGGCTAGGGTTAGGGTTAGGGCTAGGGCTAGGGCTAGGGTTAGGGTTTCGTTAGGTTTAGTGTTAGGCTTAGGGCTAAGGCTAGGGCTAGGGCTAGGGCTAGGATTAGGGTTAGGGTTAGGGTTAAAATTAGGGTTAGGGTTAGGTTTAGGGCTAGGGCTAGGGCTAGGGCTAGGGCTAGGGTTAGGGTTAGGGTTAGGGCTAGGGCTAGGTCTAGGGCTAAGGTGAGGGTTAGGGTTATGGTTAGGGTTAGGGTTAGGGTTAGGGCTAGGGTTAGGTATAGGTCTAGGGCTAGGTCTAGGGCTAGTGCTAGGGCTAGGTTTAGGGTTAGCGTTAGGGTTAGGGTTGGGGCTAGGGCTAGGGCTAGGGCTAGGGTTAGGATAAGGGTTAGGGCTAGGGCTAGGGCTATGGCGAGGGTTAGGGTTAGGGTTAGGGTTAGGTCTAGGGTTAGGATTAGGGTTAGGACTAGGGTTAGGGTTAGGGTTAGGGTTAGGGCTAGGGTTACGGTTAGGGTTAGGGTTAGGGCTAGGGCTAGGGCTAGGGTTAGGGTTAGGCTTAGGGTTAGGTCTAGGGCTAGGATTAGGGTTAGGGCTAGGGCTAGTGCTAGCTCTAGGGCTAGGGTTAGGGTTAATGTTAGGGTTAGGGTTAGGGCTAGGGCTAGGGTTAGGGTTAGGGCTAGGGTTAGGGTTAGGGTTAGGGTTAGGGCTAGGGTTAGGGTAATGGTGAGGGTTATGGTTAGGGCCACGGTTAGGGCTAGGGCTAGGGCTAGGCCCTGGGCTAGGGTTAGGGTTAGGGTTAGGGTTAGGTCTAGGGCTAGGGCTAGGGTTAGGGTTAGGTTTAGGGCTAGGGCTAGGGTTAGGGTTAGGTTTAGGGTTAGGGCTAGGGCTAGGGTTAGGATTAGGGTTCGGGCTAGGGCTAGGGTTAGGGCTAGGGCTAGGGTTAGGGTTAGGGTTAGGGCCATGGTTAGGGCTAGGGCTAGAGCTAGGCCTAGGGTTAGGGTTAGGGTTAGGGTTAGGTCTAGGGCTAGGGTTAGGTTTAGGGCTAGGGTTAGGGTTAGGGTTAGGGTTAGGGTTAGGGCTAGGGCTAGGGTTAGGGTTAGGGTTAGGGCCATGGTTAGGGCTAGGGCTAGAGCTAGGCCTAGGGTTAGGGTTAGGGTTAGGGTTAGGTCTAGGGCTAGGGTTAGGTTTAGGGCTAGGGTTAGGGTTAGGTTTAGGGCTAGGGCTAGGGCTAGGGCTAGGGTTAGGGTTAGGGCTAGGGCTAGGGTTAGGGTTAGTGTTAGGTTTAGGGTTAGGGTTAGGGCTAGGGCTAGGGCTAGAGCGAGGGTTTGGGTTAGGGTTAGGGTTAGGGTTAGGGTTAGGGTTAGGGTTAGGTTTAGGGCTGGTGCTAGGGCTAGGGCTATGGCTATGGCTAGGGCTAGGGTTAGGGTTAGGGTTAGGGCTAGGGCTAGGGCTAGAGCGAGGGTTTGTTTTAGGGTTAGGGTTAGGGTTAGGGCTAGGGTTAGGTATAGGGCTAGGGCTAGGGTTAGGGCTAGGGCTAGGTTTAGGTTTAGGGTTAGGGTTAGGGCTAGGGCTAGGTTTAGGGCTAGGGCTAGGGTTAGGTTTAGGGATACGGTTAGGTCTAGGCCTAGACTAGGGCTAGGGCAAGGGCTAGGGTTAGGGTTAGGGTTAGGGTGAGGTTTAAAGCTAGGGCTAGGGTTAGGGTTAGGGCTAGGATTAGGGTTAGGGTTAGGGTTAGGGCTAGGGTTAGGGTTAGGTTTATGGCTAGGGCTAGGGTAGGGTTAGGGCTAGGGTTAGGGTTAGGGCTAGGGCTAGGGCTAGGGCTAGGGTTAGGGTTAGCGTTAGGTTTAGGGTTAGGGTTAGGGCTAGGGCTACGGCTAGGGCTAGGGCTAGGGTTAGGGTTAGGGTTAGGGCCAGAGCTCGGGTTAGGTTTAGTGCTACGTTTCGGGTTAGGGTTAGGGTTACGGCTAGGGCTAGGGCTAGGGCTAGGTCTAGGGTTAGGGTTAGGTTTAGGACTAGGGCTAGGGCTAGGGTTAGTGTTAGTGTTAGGTTTAGGCGTAGGGTTAGGGCTAGGGCTAGGGCTAGGGCTAGGGCTAGGTTTAGGGTTAGGGTTAGCGTTAGGGTGAGGTTTAAAGCTAGGGCTAGGGTTATGGGTAGGGCTAGGATTAGGGTTAGGGTTAGGGTTATGGTTAGGGTTTGGTTTAGAGCTAGGGCTAGGGCTAGGGCTAGGGATAGGGTTAGGGTTAGGGTTAGGCTTAGGGTTAGGGTTAGGGTTAGGGCTAGGGCTAGGGTTAGGGTTAGGGTTAGGGTTAGGGTTAGGGTTAGGCCTAGGGCTAGGGCTAGAGCAAGGGCTAGGGCTAGGTTTAGGGTTAGTGCTAGGGTTAGGGTTAGGGCTAGGGCTAGGGTTAGGGTTAAGGTTAGGGTTAGGTTTAGGGTTAGGGTTAGGCCTAGGGCTAGGGCTAGGGTTAGGGTTAGGGTTAGGGCTAGGGCTAGGGCTAGGTCTAGTTTTAGTGTTAGGGTTAGGGTTAGGGTTAGTGCTAGGGCTAGGACTAGGGTTAGGGTTAGGGTTAGGGCTAGGGTTAGGGTTAGGGTTAGGGCTAGGGCTAGGGCTAGGGCTAGGTTAAGGGTTAGGGTTAGGGTTAGGGCTAGGGCTAGGGCTAGGGCTAGGGCTAGGGTTAGGGTTAGGGTTAGGGTTAGGGACATGGTTAGGGCTAGGGCTAGGGCTAGGCCTAGGGCTAGGGTTAGGGTTAGGGATATTGTTAAGGCTAGGGCTAGGGCTAGGGTTAGGTTTAGGTTTAGGGCTAGGGCTAGGGTTAGGGTTAGGTTTATGGCTAGGCCTAGGGTTATGGTTAGG
>OX463233.1:140575503-140578003 GCA_949820135.1 Sylvilagus floridanus
GGGCTAGGGTTAGGTATAGGGCTAAGGCTAGGGCTAGGGCTAGGGCTAGGGCTAGGGCTTGGGCTAGGGCTAGGGCTAGGGCTAGGGTTAGGGTTAGGGTTAGGGTAAGGTTTAGGGCTAGGGCTAGGGCTAGGGCTAGGGCTAGGGCTAGGGTTAGGGTTAGGGTTAGGTTTAGGGCTAGGTCTAGGGCTAATGTGAGGGTTAGGGTTAGGGTTAGCGTTAGGGTTAGGGTTAGGGTTAGGTACAGGGCTAGGGCTAGGGCTAGGGCTAGGGCTAGGTTTAGGGTTTGGGTTAGGGTTAGGGCTAGGGCTAGGGTTAGGTCTAGGGCTAGGGCTAGGGTTAGGTCTAGGGCTAGGGCTAGGGCTAGACTAGGGCTAGGGCTAGGGTTAGGGTTAGGGCTAGAGCTAGGGTTAGGTTTAGGGCTAGGTTTCGGGTTAGGGTTAGGGTTAGGGCTAGAGCTAGGGCTAGGGCTAGGGTTAGGGTTAGGGCTAGGGCTAGGGCTAGGGTTAGGGTTAGTGTTAGGTTTAGGGTTAGGGTTAGGGCTAGGGCTAGGGCTAGAGCGAGGGTTTGGGTTAGGGTTAGGGTTAGGGTTAGGGTTAGGGTTAGGGTTAGGTTTAGGGCTGGTGCTAGGGCTAGGGCTATGGCTATGGCTAGGGCTAGGGTTAGGGTTAGGGTTAGGGCTAGGGCTAGGGCTAGAGCGAGGGTTTGTTTTAGGGTTAGGGTTAGGGTTAGGGCTAGGGTTAGGTATAGGGCTAGGGCTAGGGTTAGGGCTAGGGCTAGGTTTAGGTTTAGGGTTAGGGTTAGGGCTAGGGCTAGGTTTAGGGCTAGGGCTAGGGTTAGGTTTAGGGATACGGTTAGGTCTAGGCCTAGACTAGGGCTAGGGCAAGGGCTAGGGTTAGGGTTAGGGTTAGGGTGAGGTTTAAAGCTAGGGCTAGGGTTAGGGTTAGGGCTAGGATTAGGGTTAGGGTTAGGGTTAGGGCTAGGGTTAGGGTTAGGTTTATGGCTAGGGCTAGGGTAGGGTTAGGGCTAGGGATAGGGTTAGGGCTAGGGCTAGGGCTAGGGCTAGGGTTAGGGTTAGCGTTAGGTTTAGGGTTAGGGTTAGGGCTAGGGCTACGGCTAGGGCTAGGGCTAGGGTTAGGGTTAGGGTTAGGGCCAGAGCTCGGGTTAGGTTTAGGGCTACGTTTCGGGTTAGGGTTAGGGTTACGGCTAGGGCTAGGGCTAGGGCTAGGTCTAGGGTTAGGGTTAGGTTTAGGACTAGGGCTAGGGCTAGGGTTAGTGTTAGTGTTAGGTTTAGGCGTAGGGTTAGGGCTAGGGCTAGGGCTAGGGCTAGGGCTAGGGTTAGGGTTAGGGTTAGCGTTAGGGTGAGGTTTAAAGCTAGGGCTAGGGTTATGGGTAGGGCTAGGATTAGGGTTAGGGTTAGGGTTATGGTTAGGGTTAGGTTTAGAGCTAGGGCTAGGGCTAGGGCTAGGGATAGGGTTAGGGTTAGGGTTAGGCTTAGGGTTAGGGTTAGGGTTAGGGCTAGGGCTAGGGTTAGGGTTAGGGTTAGGGTTAGGGTAGGGCTAGGACTAGGGTTAGGGTTAGGGCTAGGGTTAGGGTTAGGGTTAGGCCTAGGGCTAGGGCTAGAGCAAGGGCTAGGGCTAGGTTTAGGGTTAGTGCTAGGGTTAGGGTTAGGGCTAGGGCTAGGGTTAGGGTTAAGGTTAGGGTTAGGTTTAGGGTTAGGGTTAGGCCTAGGGCTAGGGCTAGGGTTAGGGTTAGGGTTAGGGCTAGGGCTAGGGCTAGGTCTAGTTTTAGTGTTAGGGTTAGGGTTAGGGTTAGTGCTAGGGCTAGGACTAGGGTTAGGGTTAGGGTTAGGGCTAGGGTTAGGGTTAGGTTTAGGGTTAGGGCTAGGGCTAGGGCTAGGTTAAGGGTTAGGGTTAGGGTTAGGGCTAGGGCTAGGGCTAGGTCTAGGGCTAGGGTTAGGGTTAGGGTTAGGGTTAGGGTTAGGGACATGGTTAGGGCTAGGGCTAGGGCTAGGCCTAGGGCTAGGGTTAGGGTTAGGGATATTGTTAAGGCTAGGGCTAGGGCTAGGGTTAGGTTTAGGTTTAGGGCTAGGGCTAGGGTTAGGGTTAGGTTTATGGCTAGGCCTAGGGTTATGGTTAGGGCTAGGGTTAGGGTTATGGCTAGGGCTATGGCTAGGGCTAGGGCTAGGGCTAAAGTTAGGGTTAGGGCTAGATTTAGGGTTAGTGTTAGGGTTAGGTATAGTGCTAGGGCTAGGGATAGGGTCAGGGCTAGGGCTAGGGCTAGGGCTAGACTAGGGCTAGGGCTAGGGTTAGGGTTAGGGCTAGGGCTAGGGCTAGGGTTAGGGTTAGCGTTAGGTTTAGTGTTAGGCTTAGGGCTAAGGCTAGGGCTAGGGCTAGGGCTAGGATTAGGGTTAGGGTTAGGGTTAAAGTTAGGGTTAGGTTTAGGTTTAGGGCTAGGGCTAGGGCTAGGGCTAGGGCTAGGGCTAGGGCTAGGGTTAGGG